>CM042322.1:29353610-29528610 GCA_023566125.1 Zingel zingel | reverse complement strand
TCCCAGGTTTTAGGACCCCACGAATATAGTAAAACAAACACACACACACACACCAACACACTGTATATGTCTCCTCTGCTCTCATATTTGTATTAGCTGGACGCTCGCACAACTTCTCCCAGTGTGATCCAAATCTATATATGAATACAGGACACTGTACACTGTAAAAACAATCACAGTTCTCTTCTTCTTTTTTTTACCGCAGGCCCAATAACAAACAAAACCCCCCCTCCCCCTTGTTGCATGTGATGTCGTACACACGTCCTCTCTCTAGAAGTTGGGGCCTGAGATTGACACTGGGATTGAGTTGTTTATACGTTGGCAATGGCTGCCGAATGCTAAAACACCATTAGCTTTGGTCTTCAGTTTAAAAGAAAAGAGCGTTATAGGCTACATCCCTCCCTGACAGCTAATGTCATATGAGAAGAAAATCTTGACACTTTTTGTCGGTTCATCACTATCACCTACAATTGTTTTATGTTTTCTAATGGCTAACTTGTCCCATGCAATCAGATTTTCTTTGGAAATAGATGCGTGTAGTTGCTTGGTTTGGTATCACAGGTAGGTCTGTGGCTGTGCTGCAAGTCCCAAATGATCAGCTTGTGTTAATGCACATTTGCATTTCTGGTTCTAAGCTTTTGAATAGAGTCTTTAGTCTCCACTGTTTATTTTTTAACACAGGACTGCTTTGGATATATCAAATGATGGATATATCTTTAATGTAACTAATATTGCAATACTATCTTTATAACTGCCTCCCACAGTTTCAGTATGATAGTATTAAAAATGTATAGGTTACTTAATATCAACCCCTTTCTTTATGAAGGAATGTTGAGTGGTTGGACTTTTTTTGTGCCTCTCTGTGCCATCAACTAGATGCGATGTCCTCATGATGATTGTACACAAAGGGGCCTGATTTCCCTATGGTAACACAGCACAACAAAGCCTGCATACGCACAGGGCGAAGGATGGTCTTGAATCTTGTGTAACGCTGGTAATCTTAACCTGTTAGTGAACCAGCTGCAGTTCAGGACAAATTCTGTTTTTGTGTAAATGCAGCTCATTTATTATTATTTTTTTATTATTTCTTTTTATAGCTGAATCACTTCAGGTTAAAAAACAGATCTTTCTGTTCTGTGTAAACGGAGCCTCCTCTAAGCTTCGGTGTGGTGCCATTGTACCAGTACGTAATCCGCATATTACAGTGTCAGTGGTGAGGTTGGACTTAGCAATAGTGTGTGAGTGTGTGAGTGTGTGTGTGTGTGTGTGTGTGTGTGAGTGAGTGACAAAGCTCTGCAAAGTATTTCTGATTTTCTGACACATTTTGTAGATTAAACTAGATTTGCTGTGCTTCTTGCTTTGTAAACTGTTTGTTTTTTTTGCTAAGTATGTGGATTTCATTCTTACCTGAAACATACTGTATATTTTGCAAAATTTTATATCACATTGACATTGCTATTGTTTTACTGTGAATAAGGTAATTCTAGAGCAATTTTAGCATGCCTACTTAAAACTGTAACATATAGAACAAACTGTTTTTAGTAGTTAATATATTGCATTTGGACTGACAGAACACGACAAACATTGTTTTTATTTATTTTTTCATGGTTACCTTCCATAATTCATACTTTCGTCTTATTTTTTTGAAAAATATATAAATTTCTTTTCTCTTATTTTGAGCAGAAGGAATTGTCTTTTACATTCCTAAATAAAATGTGGACTGAAGCGCAACTTTGTCTTCTTGACAATCCTTTTTTTGTTGACATTCACAGTACAAGCCATACAGTTACATGAAGAACTGACCATAGTCATGATGACTGAGTGACATTTTGCTGCACACGTCTACTGATGGATTTAAAACAGAAAAACCCTCTGCTCAAACCATTTCACATATTCCGATAAAATACACTGGTATAAATGTTCTGTCATATTGGAAAATTAAAAGAAAACATTACGAGTAAAATGCACATACATCATTTTTATGAATGTCACTAAAAATAGTTTTAACTGTAATAACATAAAATGATAAAATGCCATGTGAACAGTCAATACTTATTCTAACTTTAAACTGTGTTCCATATACAATCTGCAACTCTGGAAATTGTCTCCTTTTTTGTATACACCATCCTGTATAGTATATAGACATTTTGTAAAGTATTTGTGGAAAGCTGCAAATACAGAGAGGGAGAGGAAAAGTGAAGTGCTACTGCCCTCAAGTGTCTCTCACAGGTACTTATCTTTATCTCACTCCTCAACGAACTTAACTGCTTTGTTGCATTTAAAGATACAAGCTTGATTAGAGATTATAAACTGGACCACCTTAAACAATCAGAGCAAACTATGTAAATCCTGGTTATTTGAAGATGAAACCAAATGGAAGATTGATTAGAGAGCCATAACCTTTAAAAGAAAAAGATGTCCTGTCTGTGCAGATGCAGCCCTCCGTGTGTCTGGTCACTTTGGGTAAGACAGGCATTTGTTACACATTTAAACAATGAAGGCTGAAAAGCAATCTGTGGATTCTTTTCTCAATTAATCGGTCTATAAAATGTTTGAAAATAGTGAAAAGTGCCCGTCACAGTTTCCTAAACCTAAAATATGTCTTAAACCGTTCGTTTCATCCGACAGTCTAAAACTAAAAGCTAGAACCAATAGATTTTTGGGCATTTTAGCTAGAAAAAAAAAAGTGCCTAATGACGACAACAACACAGTGAAAGGGGAACATTGCTGACTGATTGGTGGCTCTAATTTAAAGCCAGTTCTTAGTGACTGCATCTGCACAGAAAATATTTTATCCGTCACTCCATGGCGCTCTAACTAGAGGAAGAAATACACCCAAACAGGAGTCCATGAGACAAACAGCAGCGGCACAAACCGTTGAAAAACCACGTCTTCAGTATGTGTGGTAATGTCTGTGTCCATCCATCGGAGCAATTATCAACACAATTCATCAGTGATCCACTCGGTGTCTGTCACAAAGAAGACCACCACACAATCGTTTGGCTGTGTGAAAGTGGGCGTGGCCTTTCAATGCTCGATCTTCATCGTTCAAACGTCCATCGGTGAGGGCGCTAATAGCCACATATCCGTCCACGCGATTATAAAGGCCTCTGGTGCACATAAGAGCGGCGAAACCACGTGAGTTTGACATTTCTGGCAATGCAGACAATTAAACCCCTTAGCTACACTTGGAAGTCCTTTTCTAAGTTATAAGGTCATATTTAGCATCAGGCTTAGGCTACACTCGTTCATAGGATTTACTTGTTTCATTAAAAATACTCAGAATAGTAGAACAAATATGAGAAATAAAAATATTGCAGACTAAAATGACTGATAGGATTGAAAGTCTTTTCTTGGTTGTGGAAGGTTTATATGCGAGTATGAGGGAGCATGGCGTTGTGTGAAGCTCTGATCCTTTAGGACTGTCTTAGTACAATGAAGCTGCACAAGCAGATGCTGATCTCAGGTCAGTTTTGCTGTTAAAATCCTGTCCCGAGCTGTACGCTAAAGTCAACTTCACTCCCAGAGCTTTAAACAGTTTGAGGAGGTTTAAATGTTGTTTTGTGGTTGTTCCTGTTGCTGCATGGTGGTCAGCTCCTCCACCAGCCGCTTGAAGGTGATCCTCCTCTCGGGCATGTTCTCCCAGCACCGGCGCATCAGCTCGTACACCTGTCCAACGTGAATTGTGTTAGATGACAGGTGGTTGAAAAGAAACGCACTAACAAAGAAACTGCAGTAGCTTTCACATTCTTTGCCTGTAGTAGGTGTCATCACCATGTTACGTTAAACTCCTACTGCTATAACCTTCCTTTCCTATAGATGGCACAGGTTAGTGTGTGTTAGTTCAATAATAATGCTCAAATATTTAACCCTTGTGTTGACTTCGGGTCACATTGGCCCGTTTTTAATTTGTTTTATATCAGAAAATATTGGACGTAGAAATAAGCGCTGAAAATGTGTAGAAGAAACATTTAAAACGTTGGAAAAATCAAAAACAAAATTGTGAAAAAAAGGCATCACAAATGTCAGAAAAAAAAAAGTGTTTTTTTCAAGGTTGAAACGAAGACAACACAAGCGTTAAAATAGGGATTCACTGAATCCCTCAATTGAAAATATGTGTGCCCTAACTGTGTATAACTCCCTGGGATCATTTTTATATCATTAATTCATCATCATATCATTGTGGCAAAAAAAAAAAAAAAAAAATCAGTCCAAACTTCACAAATATCAGAATTTGAAAACAGACGTTAAGGATCTAGCTGCTCTATGTGACAGGGTAAATAACAAAAATATGTGGTAACACTTGACTTGAAGTTTTCTACATAAGAGTGACATGACACTGTCATGAACACATGACACAGATATGACACATGAACTCTAACCCTAACCATAACTTGTCATGACAAAAACTGAATGACACTTACTAAAAGAAGCATTATGTCATAAACGTTTATGACTTGTTTATAATGTTTATGACACATTCATGACAGTGTCATGTCACTCTTATGGAGATACCTTCAAGTACATTTAAATGTGACTCGTTATTCAGGGGTCTCAAAGAAGTGACATTGTGGCCTTGATTTATAATGTTGTTACAGTGTTTTCAGATGTCTCTACAGAAAGCACTTATAGTGGGGATTCCCCTCCTTTTAAAGAGCATCATTATCCAGCAAACCCAACTATAACAGCATTTATGCAGGAGGCTGAATATTTATAAAGACATTGTCTTCGGACTCTGAACTTAGCTAAATGTCAGTTAAAGCAACCATCACCTGCTTCACCAAAAAGGGTGTTCATGTAAATTAACGTTTTCTTCCATCACAGAGTTTACAAGTTTCAGAAGGACTAATAATTTGGTAGAAAGTAGAAGATCAAATGGGAACTCTAAACTCGGAAGATTAACAAAGATACTAATTCTAGAAAGAGATGTTCCTGTTGAGTTTTTTTGTTCACCTCCATCATATTGGGAGGTGGATATCTCAAAACTTATATTTATTAATTTATTATATTAAACCAAAACTATTTATATGTCTAGATGTTACAAGAGCTAAATGAGAACATGTTTTATTTGTAATTTGGGTTCTCTGATATATATATTTTTTTTTAAAAGATCTGTTTCCTCTCTAACAGGATGTTTAACACTGAGAGCTACTGTACAAAAGAAGCCGCTACCCTTCTGTTGCTCCTAACCCGCGGCCAGACATTTTGACTATTGCTTCCCTTTCCTTATGTTTTCTTTGCATTTGTTTTTTGTGAATAAAAGACTTCAGAACCCATCTAAAAAAAAAAAAAAAAAAAAAACCTGTGTCCATGTCATTATTGTGTTGTGTTGGTAATGAGAAGACTTACATGCTCGGGACAGCCTTCGGGACGTGGCAACCTCTTCCCTTCTGACAACACCTTCACCAATCGGATGATAGTCATCTGACCTTGAGTTCGACCCATCATACCGACGAAAAGCTGCGTGGGTGAGGACAAGGACGGGTTACAAAAAAACAAAAAAAAAAAAACATACAACACTATGTAATACCGGCTCTATTATTTAGACATGAAACATGACAATAAGTGATACAACACAGTCATTCAGTCTTTGTGGTCCAAATGTAATAGCTATTAGCTTTTTTTTAGCTTCCATCTTCTTTTTAACATTCTCTTTTTACTAATTCCCTTCCAGTAACAGTGATAGGTCAATCAGGATAAGTGGCAGTTAAAAGCTGGATGTACATGAAAGATCCTCATGATAAACTAAGCTCTTAGCGCTGGCAGAGACACAGCTCCTGGTGTGAGTCTATCATCTGCCGCTTTGGCCAAAGACCGACACCATCTGCCATGTACAAATGATTGTGTGTGTGTAATGCTGTAATAAATTCACTTATTTATCTCTGCCAGACCAGTACAGTATGTGTGATGTGTATTCAATGTGGAATCATTATCCAAGCGTCCAAAAAATATATAAAAAAAAAGGATTAGAAGTATTTCTTGAACGCCTGTGTGAGAGTGAAGAAAATAAGAAGAGAGCTGCAAACTGACCGTCATCGGGCTCTTGGAGGAGTCGCAGTAGGTGATGAGTTCGTACATCGTCACCCCAAAGGACCAAACGTCTGAAGCAAGGTAGAACTTACAGTGAGTCAGACACTCTGGAGCATACCTGGGAAGAAAAAAAAGAAAGTGTAGGAGCATGGATGCTTGTTCATTTCAACAAATAGTTACATTGTAAGTTTTTGTGTTAATGTGACCATGCTTTGCCCTTTGTGAAATATACAGCTTTGTATACAGCATTACATACCTTCAGAGAGAAAAGGCAACTACAACAAATATCAGATGCCCTCTTAAGGCCGTTTTATGCTTCTGCGTCGAATCGACGGCATACTCCCTCTGCGTCTACGCCGGACCCCACGCTGTATCCTGACGCGCACCTCTCGAAAAATGTAACGACCCGTTGGTTCTCCTCCATAAACAACATGAAATCAAGGAGAGGCTTAACTTTTCCTGCTAAAGATGTCTCACCTTGGTCAGAAAGCACAGGGGAGACCCTTTGTTTCTCTCACTCAGGCAGTACTCGCTCCGAAGCTAATCGCCGTCACTCTCTCACTTCTCCACCTACCACACACTCCCCCCATACACACACACATGCTGGCTTGACGCACATACCAGCGCACAAGTATAAACACCAGGCCACTTACGTAGGCTACGAAAGCTCTGCGTGGAGCCTCCGCAGAAGCATAAAACGGCCTTTACAGATTCATATCTGCAAAAGGGAACCAGCCAAGTCTTTGCTTAAACGGGGTATATGCAAAAAGTTAAATTTAATACCTTTAAGACCCTTTCCATAAATTTTTTATACATGGCACTCAGTCATCAAAACTTTGAAAACCCCTGCATGTCATAAAAAGTCATAGTTTAGTATGTCATAAAAATGTTAAAAAAGCCATAGTATAGTGTTTCATAAAAAGTCATAAAACATGCAAGTATAGTATGTCAAAAAAGTCAAATGTCATAAAAATGTCAATGAATGAAAGTATAGTCATAAAAAAATCTAAGTCTAGTATTTTGTAAAAAAAAGTCATTGTATAATATGTCGAAAAAAAGTCAGTGTAGTATGTCATAAATTAGTCGTACATTTGTAGTTTGTCATAAAAGTCGGAAACCATAAAAAGTCACAGTATGATTTGTCATAAAAAGTCCAAAAAAAATCATAGAAAGTTATAACATAGTACGTCATTAAAAATCATAAGAAAAGCATAGAATAGTATGTCATAATAAAGTTAAACAATCATAGAAAGCCATAGAATAGTATTTCATAAAGAATCTTAAAAAAATCATAGTATACTATGTCATAAACAAGCTAAAGTATGTCGTAAAACAGTCATAAAAAAATCATAGAAATAGTATAGTAGGTCATAAAAAAAGTCATAAAAAAGTCATAGTATAGTACGTCATAAAACAAAAATCAAAAAGTCATAGTATAGTATGTCATAAAAAAAAAATCATAGAATAGGATGTCACAAAAAATCATAGAATGTCATAGAATAGTATATTGTAGCTTTTCTAACTTCCGTCTCCTCACCAGAAAACAGGGCTGTCGTTTTCGTCTTTGACGGTGTAATATCCCTCGTTGTCCTTGATGCTCTTGGTGAGGCCAAAATCTCCAATCTTCACCGTCCTCTCGTTTTCCACCAGCACATTTCGGGCAGCCAGGTCCCGGTGGATGTAATTTCGAGATCCCAAGTAATCCATTCCCTTAAATAGACCACAGAAAAGGGTATTTTTTAGATTAAATGTTTAGAGTGATTGAAATGCAGCCTATGGCTTTGTGTGACTTTGACTGAGTGACGAGAACATGCAGACAAGTAAAGCTAAGTCTGGTGGGAGAGGACTACCTCTATAGTACTTGTAGCAACATGATTTTTTTTACATCAAAGACAAGGACATAGTGGTCACGTGCTAAATTATAGCAATATACAGAAGTGCCTGATGGTTCCAGCTGGTCTGAGGAAACCACTCTGTGGAGAGAAACTGTGTTACCTTGCATATCTGGATAGAGTAGCTGAGCAGGGTGCTGAGGCTGGTCTTGCTTTTGTTTCTGGGTAGATACTCCTTTAAACTGCCCAGTGGAAGGTACTCCATGATCAGCTTAATGGCCTGACCACCTACAACCACAATTACACATAAATGCAATCAGAGGCACAAAGACATAAGACATAAATTCATTAGCAGAAATTGCACTTTAATATATATAGAGAGGTTGTGTGTGTCTGTGTATACATGCTAACCCCCGTTTGCGCCTATCATGTACCATTGCTTTCAAGTCACAGTGCTAAGCATCTGCTTTCCCAAAAAATAATCAGATCTTTAAAAAAAAAATCCAGGGGTCAGTTTATCAACATTTACCGCTGTTCTGGTTTTTTGGGGGCTTATTCCACCTTTATTTTGATAGGACAGCTAGCTGAGATAGGGGGAAGACATTCAGGAAATTGTCACAGGTCGGATTCAAACCCTGGACCGCCGAGTCGAGGCATAAACCTCTCAGTATATGTGCGCCTGCTCTACCACTGAGCCAACCTGGCCACCTCAAAGACTCTTTTAAACATCTGGATGAGAAATATTAAACATATTTCCAGTTTTCCTAGATAGGAAATAAAGAACTTTTCTTTTATTCTGCAGATGGATGATTTTATTGTCCAGATGTTACTGTGAGTCTTTAAGAATTCAGGAAATACCTTCCTAACAGCGGTAGGTGTTTTAAGGGACAGTCTAGGTTTTTGAAAGATCGTCAGATAATTATTTTCGGAAAATGGAATGCTCAAGTCTGTGACTCTGATGTAATGGTAAAATACACTCCAATCATTGAAACGCCTGCCTGGAATCTGAGCATTTAACTTAAGGACACAAAGCTACACATTATGTAACACCTTCCCTTTAAGGCTAGACGTCTTTATGGACGCTGCTTTAGAATGAACATTTGTAGTTTGTAAGAGGGAACAGTATGAGATGGGAGGAGTTTTATTAGAACTGAGATACTAGTGTCAAAATCTAGTGGCATCCACAGTCTTTACTCAACTTTTTAACAGACATTTATTTACCATGCTTTTATTTTAAAGTGCTCATATTATGCTTTTTGGCTTTTTCCCTTTCCTTTATTGTGTTATATATCTTTTTGTGCACGTTATAGGTTTACAAAGTGGAAAAGCCCAAAGTCCACCCCAAAGGGACTTACCATCTCCAACAGAAAACACTGTTCACCAACTGCTCCAAACAGCTCTATTGTAGTCCAGCCTTTACTTCTGTGACAAACGCGCGTCACTTTGTAACACATGTTGTAATGCTCGCCTAGCTGCTAGCGTGGCACTCCCTTATACTCTGCTTCTGACTGGCTTGTTGTCCTTACCTAGCAACTGCCCATGTGCGACTCCCAACAAAGATGGGACAGAAGTGAGATGCCTCACTCTGTAGCTATAAGAGAGAGCTCAACACACAGGGTGAAAAGAGGAGCTGCAGCAATGTGCAGTATAACAAATATATGGTGTTTTTTGAAAATTAAACTATGTAAACCTAACCTAAATACAATTATGAACCTGAAAATGAGCATAATATGAGCACTTTAAAAAATGAACTACCAAAGCTTGATTTCAGGTTGCTTAAACACCAGCCATCTGTACTCATGTGCCCTTTACATTCTTATGTCAACACTATGTGTCTGTTGCACCTGACTTAAAGATAAATATCCTACCATTACACTACATCTGTAGAAAACATCTTAATGTGGCCAAAAATGTTTGTTAAATTGTGTTGAGTGACACACCGAACGCATCGCACATCTAACACAATTTTTCAATTTGTCTGCAACTGAATATACGATGGTTAGTGTTTATTTTTGTGTATGCACTCTTCCCATCTTACCTTCCTCTTGGCAGATGCCTTTGTACTTGACAATGTTTTCATGGTAGAGTGCCTTCAGGATGTCGATCTCACTTGAGAGGTTGTTGCTCTGCTCCTCCCGGTTCTCCGGCTTTAGGGACTTCACTGCCACCAGCTCACCCGTTTTATCTCCCCGAGGGTCATAGCGACACAGCTCCACCTTACCAAAGTGACCCTGCATGAGGAACATGTCAGAAATTAAAATTATTCAGTTAATCAAGAATGAGTTCTAGTCTACTTCCTGTGTGGGACCAGTTGTTTCTCATCATTGCCTAAAGTCCTTCAGTTCTTGCTTATTTTTGGTCTGTAGATAATACTGTCTTCTGTATTTTTTTTAACATCCCTACAGCTTATTTTAGATTATGAAGAATCACAAGAATGATCATACTCCAGGTGACACTTTTTAATGGTAGTTAGCTGATGTGTACTGTAAAAACAGAGCCCATACAGTACTCACCATATTACTACATAATTTATTATCTCATGTATTACTAAATATTTACCAATACTTGTGAACTAAATGTCAAAGTTGTTTTGTTTGTGCATTTGGAAATTGTCAGTTTGATCATTCTTACAAATGGTAAGATCTGCTAAACAGAGATTAACTCAAAAGCATAAATACAGCAGGAATAGTTTACCTCTCCCAGATCTCTGATCTTCTTCAGGAATCTCTTTTCAAACATAGTTGGGTCCACCTCTGGTGTAGGCTGGGGTTTGATAGATGGGTCTGAGAGGCGAAAAAAGAAACAAATACATTAAGCATGCTGGGTAAAACATCGACAAACAGTCTTTTCTTCAACATAAGCATGCCTGCGTCATAGGAAGTCTATTGTGGTTGACTGTGTCAAAGTTTTCAACAGAATTCAGTGTGGTTATGTAACTGTTCACATGCTCTGGTTTCCACACAAATGGCTACTTTTAGTAGGAAAATGTATTACTCAAGCAAGACCCATTCTGTATCAACATTATCAATACTTATAAAACAGTTTATTTATCCAAAACTTTGTTTTTAAACTAATTTCCAAACGCTTTGAGCTGCAATTAATAGTAGATTGATTGATTTTAGTTAAAGTAATTTTGTTGCTGTTTTGGTAATTTATGAAAGGTCAATGTGGTAATAAGCTCTATGCTTGCATCAGACTGACTGCAGTATCCAATTCTGACCAGCAGGTGGAAGAACAGAGTATATTATGTTGCCATGGGGCCCAGCAGAGGGGCAGATCAGTGATAATGCACCTAGTGAACTTCCTCACGAACATCTGAGTTGAGTAAACATCTCTCTCTCTCTCTCTCTCTCTCTCTCTCTCTCTCTCTCTCTCTCTCTCTCTCTCTCTCTCTCTCTCTCTCTCTCTCTCTCTCTCTCTCTCTCTCTCTCTCTCTCTCTCTCTCTCTCTCTCTCTCTCTCTCTCTCTCTCTCCCTCCCTCTCTCTCCCTCCCTCTCCCTCTCTCTCTCTCTCTCTCCCCTGCTTACTGGGCTGCTGCTAGGTGAGATACAAAACATGCAAAACATTCAGACCATATTCCAAACTGTAGACAACTGCCTGCCTGAATTTTGGAACCTGTACCTGCTTATAGCCTGTTCTGAAAACTGTTTAAACAAAAAGGTTTTACTTCATATTTGCATCCACCCTATTATATGAAAATACCAAACATATAATGTATAGCACACGCATTGCCCTGACACATACTCTTTTCCTCTAGCATGTCTATGTCTCTGACGATAGCCCTGAAGAAAGGTCTCTTCTTGGGGTCGTAGTTCATGCAGTGGGTCATCAGTTCTGCGAGCTCTTTGCAGTCTGGGGTGGCCAGTTGGCACTCTGTTTCATAAAACCTCTCCCTCTGCTCAGCACAAAGAGACACGAGAATGAGGGGGTGCATAAAAAACAGAGTTAGTACGATCATTGATGTGTGATGGTGGACAGAGAATATGTAAAGGGAATATGACAATTAACAGGAATAAAAAGAATATCCTAGCCATCAGATTTGAAATACAAGTTTAATTTAGATGTATGTCTTCATGTGTGTGCCCCCTACCTCTGTGAGTTTCTTGTCTTTGAGGGGGACCTCTCCATCATAGCAGATCTCCCACAGAGTCGTACCAAAGCCCCACTTGTCAGCTGCGACACTCAGGGAGGACGTGCTCTTCACACACTCTGGAGCGATCCACGGGATACGATCCACACACTCTGCAGAGGCAAACAAAGTCAGCTTTAGCAACAGTGACTCAATTAGGCACATACATGTTCCAGTCCCCTGGTGTCTTTGTAAAAACAAAAAATTATTGGAGATACATGAAATACTGAACACAGGAATTCTGAATTGTAATGATGTTTGACAGAACCAATGTGTGGATGAGTGATGATACCCTCAAAGGCCAACCTTGCCCCTTTAAGATGCAATAATGGGAAAGTTTCCTCAGATATTAATATGTGTGGAATCAAATAACGTTTTTAACAAGCGAAGAAAACATGTACTCGCTGACCTTACACACAAATGCCTTTAACAGACATGAGATATCATAATAACTGAATAACTACATTATAACCACATTGGCCCGTCCTCATCAGGCTGTAACATTCATATTTCTTCTTTTAATTTGGTTGTGTCCAATGTAATATTGTTAATTGTCTTCATACATGGTATCTATTGCATGTCTGTCCGCCATGGGAGAGCTATCCCTCCTACAGTATGTTGCTCTTCTTGAAGTTTCTTCCATTTTCTTTTCCTATTGGAGGGTTTTATGTGTGTAGTTTTTCCTTATCTCTGATTTGTCCACATTTGTCTCAGCTTAGAGTATTGTATGTTATTGAAACTATATGATCATTTCAACCAAATGCTGACAAAATCTCCTATTTAAAAACACAATTTGAAAGTAATAGCTAGAGCATGACATCATGGATCAGAGCCTACATAGGAGGAAAAGTGCATTCGGTCAAACAGCTTTTTCAGTCAGGGCTGCTCGTGAATGGAACCTCATTCCAACTCACATTAGAAATTTCAAAACATACGTTTATTTAACTTAAAGGAGTGGCTAACAGGTAATCAGGACTGTAAACATTACATGTAGACACTAATATTGCTGCTATCTTGTCTTTCCTGTCCTGCCTGTTTGTGCCACTTGTGCTATGCCTATGACGTTGTCTGTTACATGGACTGAAAGTTTGGCTTGTGTGTGTATGTGTGTATTGGTGTTGATGTTGATAATGACCAACTGTTCTTGTTTATATGTTGATCTTGTCAATTTTTATTTTTTACATGTATAGTCAATTGTATTTGTATTGGGCTAAACATGTATGTACTATTATAATCCTTGTATCTTTTTAGGTCTGACATTGTACAATCTGTCCAGGGAAAGCAGATGTAAAATAGCCTTTTGGCTAATTCTGGCATATTTTACATTTTTATATGTATTATTAGTGTGCATTGTCCCTGTTAAATAAACCTGAAATAAATAAATATTCTCACCATGCTCCAAATACCAGGAACTAACAGGAAAATGCAGTGCCGATCTGAATGGCTGACTGGGCGGGTAGCTGGCTTAAAATGTTGACTGACTGCATCCACTGAATCTAAAAATGTCTTTGTCTGAAATATATTATCCTGACTGGAAGACAGGATAACCGATTGGCTGACCTCCATGGTTGACATTTTAGCTTCACAAATCCATAACATCAGATGAGGGGTGTGTGTTAGTGAGTTACAACAGCTCAGACTGCAACACAGAAGGACTTACTGGAGGAAAAGAAGAGGAGTGAAGAGGGGAAGAAGCTGTAGTGGGGCTGAATGGAGCGAAAAGGGGAGATGGAGACAGAAATGGGAGTGGGGGAAGAGATAATTGAGTGCAAGGACAAAAGAAAGAGAAAAAATAAATAAAGCGATGATGGATTTGAGGATTTGAGTAAAGCGATCAGAGATTGCTGGGAAGGGAAGAGTGCTCCCAGTGGGTTTCTCAGCACTTTACCCACTATGTTTTCAATCAAATCTATATACAAGGACATCAATGTGTAACTGGAAGACTGATTGTTCTGCAAAGTGATGGAGGCAGAAGAAGAAATGTAAAGAGTTCTGGGAACAAAGAGAAAGGGAGGAGCATTCCCAGGGGTGTGCTGTGATGGACATTGGCAGAGAAACATTTCCAGTCTGCAGTGTTTTGCAGATCTAGCTGTGCAGCCACAGTGTTACATCACACAACTTCTAGCTTTAATTGACAAAAAGAAACATGAGACTGCCATTTGAAGGGAACTGTGCAATCTGAGAAATGTCCTTATTATTGTGCCAACTTCCCTGAACCCAGATCTGAGAGGGAAATGTGCCCGATGCAATGTGTATTGATTATGGGACAAATGTGAGTCCTATTGCTGACAACCTGTGCTTGATCGGAAATGTTCTTTTTAACCTCCGCCAAGGAGGTTATAAATAAAAAAAGGAGGTTATGTTTTCGATTACTTGCCCGAATTTCATGACACACAGAAAGCGGAAGCAATTGTGAAATATTCCATGGTAGCTATTTTGTAACCACTTAGGTTTCACTTTTAGTAACCCAGAGAGAGAGAGAGAGAGAGAGAGAGAGAGAGAGAGAGAGAGAGAGAGAGACTTAGGTTTCACTTTTAGTAACCCAGAGAGAGAGAGAGAGAGAGAGAGAGAGAGAGAGAGAGAGAGAGACTTAGGTTTTACATTTAGTAACACAGAGAGAGAGAGAGCGATAGAGAGAGAGAGAGAGAGAGAGAGAGAGAGAGAGAGATTGCATGTCCATGGCTCTATGCATATGTGTGTGTGTCTGTGTGTACACGCACCCTCTCTGGTGAGTACTGTGATTGGTATTCCTGGATCGCTGAGCTTGATGAAGGGGCCTCCTTCATCTGTGCCCCGTCCATCTCTGGCCAGCAGGATGTTTTTAGCACACACAAAGCCATGGACCAGCTTTTTGTCCTCCTATACATACACACACACACACACACACACACACACACACACACACACACACACACACACACACACACACACACACACACACACACACACACACACACACACACACACACACACACACACACACACACACACACACACACACACACACAATACAACAAATATATTGGTCAAAAAGCGAGATAGCAAATTTAAAGATTATGTTGACAAAATGGATCCAACATGGTACAGGTAATGCCATGGGCGCATTCAGCACTTACATTTCTATAGTTTGTGTGTACGGTGTGTGTGTGTGTGTGTGTGTGTGTGTGTGTGTGTGTGTGTGTGTGTGTGTGTGTGTGTGTGTGTGTGTGTGTGTGTGTTTTCCTGTCTCACCAAGTAGCTCAGAGCTGAGGCCAGCTGCTTGGCCACCTGAAACTTCCATGGTGTGCCAAGTGGGCTCTGCTGTCTCCTCATAAACAAGTCCAGTGGTCCTAGCTGAACACACTCCTCAACCATGATATCTGTTCCACGCAAACACAAAGAGACTAAGATGTTAAAAAAGCCCCACACTCTCAAACACATGTACATACTGTACGCACACTTCCTAAAATGCACTTACTCTCCTGGTGGCGGACACACACTCCATATAGCAGCACTATGTGTTTATGGGACACTTGTCGCATCATGCTGGCTGTTTCGAAGAAGGCCTGTCAACAGAAAGACAAAAAAAGTTACTGCTAATAAGTATTAGCTTTCAATATGGTTAGATGTTACAGAATGGATGTAGTCCTCATATGAACAGGATGTACAAGATCTGAGTGTGTCTCACCAGGGAGATGTCCCTGTGTCCAGAACCCAGCACCTTTAGGACCACCTTGACCTCCTGGAAGGATGAGTAACCTGCATCCTCATCCTCCTCACTCTTCACCCTCAGGGTGCCTGAGTAGATGTTGGTTCTTGTTCCCCGTCCAAGGTGCTCCTCCTGGTTAACACAACGGAGATAAAAAGTGTTACATCCAGTATCCAAACTATGTCTATTACAAAAGCAGGGCTTCTAAAACTTTTGTTAGATACATTTTTTCTGTCCAGAGAAGAAGTCTTAGTTAAAGTTTGTTTATTCCATGTGTGCGGGAGGATAAGCAACTTCTGCTTGTGTACCCTCATTCGAAATGAAGAGGAAAGTACTTGTAGGTAAAGAGAAATAAGTTCAACGTTGTGCTCTGTGAGGAAGATATGTAAATCGGAGATTCCTAAATATATACATAAGATATGCAAGTTCAAGAGTCAATATGTCTGCATAGGTCTGATCAGTGTCCTCATATTCAAGGAATCCCTTTTCTCTTTTTTAAATTATATGAAAACAAGAAGTTCAGTTGTTAAGGGCATACATTTAATGTGTGGATTACTGCAAATGTGAGGGGAAAAAAAAAAAAAAAAAAAAAAAATCATACTGTATAGTTTCTGATATTCTAATATTTTGCCACCCTTATTTACATAACATGCAGCACACTGGAAGCTTAAACTGTATCGTAAAAAAAGCATCTTTAATCATTTCAAACTCTGTAATACGTTATATGGACTTGCATTTTTGTTTTACATTTTTGTTTTACATTTTTACAACAGACAACCATTACTGCATTACCGTCATAACATGGAAGACAGACATGAAGATGAGAAGGTGTACCTGTTCAATCTCCTCCTTGAGAATGCGATGGAAGCTGAGCTGACTCTCCTGCATGGGAGTCTGAGGTGTCGGTGCTCTTTCTTTAGTGACCACCAGCAGGTTAGAAATCTCTGCAACACAAACACACATTTTAAGGGTCATACCGGGGGTTTTGTATGAAGTTGTGCATACTACAAAGTATGACCATTTTTGATAAAGCCATTTTCAAAAGTATGACAAGTGTATTAGATTAGTTTTCGTCAAAAATCAAGCAGCAGAGACTGTTTGTGTTAGGTAATCCCTTAGAGAGAATGTCATGTCTGCTTCTGTTGTTGTCAAGGTTATGTTATTGTAAAACTGTCAAAAGTTTAGATTGACTTTTTTTTAAAAGTCTGCAGTGCATTCACAGAACAACAATGGACAATAAAAGCAGAAGTGTTCACAGTGAGGTAAACTTGGGTGGAAGTGTCACAGCACCCAACAATGCTACAAATGTATAGACACTCATATATGCACTGGTATTCAGTACGAAAGCAAAGTTGTATTTACATGTGGTAAAACAAGCTCTCAACAATTACGTAGACGTAGCAATGATCTGAACAGCTACTCAGGTCGGCTTGTGGGAGGATAAAGTGAAAATATGTCTGTGCCTGTTACCGTACTATATATGCGTGCGTGCGTGTCTACATGTGTGTCTATGGGTGTCTAATGTGACAAACCAGCACACTGTGGTTTAAAGGGGAAGAACGTAGCTGCACTCCAACAGCATCAACATTCACCATCAAGGAGTGTTAACAGCACTGTTCTGTAACATGCAATCTGGGTTTTTATGCAAAACCCAAATACAACATGCACCCATGTATTACACTGTACCCACTTTGTAACCCCTTGGCCTAATTCAGGCCTAACCAATACCATTTACTCTAAGGCTAACGCTAAGCTGGCACAGTTTCATTTAAACTTGCTTATGTTACAAACCTAAAATCTAGTGACAGGTAAACACACCTGCCCAAATTCAAACTATGTAGTCCTTCTTACACCCATCTGCCATGCAATAATTATTTTATATTCTTTTCACAACCATGCATAGATAGACTTCAAACAACACTAGTAAAAGCTTGTATCATATTCTCGGGATGTGAGGATACCAGTGTTATTGTCATAGCAAGGATGTTGTATAAGAACAGGAAGGAAGGGAAGTAGTGGTAGCCACTCATTCACTGTGCAATTAATAATCTACTCATATACATACCTGGACACTCTAACTGCTCTTAACTGCTAATTTATGCTAAATGTCATTTATTAATAAAAAGTATAACACAATGCCATACTTTTTGTTTACTTCCTATATTTAGCTAAACGTTTATTGTTATTCTTATACTGTATTTTCTATACTGTATTTTTTTTTTTTTTATATATACCTCTTTATTTTTCTATACAAGTGTTTTGTAAGCTGCTGAAATCTGCTGATGGAAATCCAATTTCCTTGCGGGAGTCATCCCAAAAAGATCAATAAAGAGAAGTCTAAGTCTAATACATCCTTAATATATTAACAACAACAACAACACAGCACTCCAGTCTTATCTTCATCTAAAGCAGATACAGCTACAAATCTCAACCCAAAACAGTCATGCCTTATGATAATAATCAACACCGCACAACCCCAACAAACATAAACAGCTCAACACATCCATGCACACATGCATAAATTGCTCCACCTTTCCCTGAGTGAAGAAAACAAAAGAGTGCTAGTTTGGCTCCGGAAACCCACATTTACAACTCTCTTCCTCCCTGACACCATTTCACAGAGACATACATAATGCTCATGCCAGCTTTAGTTACCCTCAGTTAGTGAGAAATACACCACACACACACACACACACACACACACACACACACACACACACACACACACACACACACACACACACACACACACACACACACACACACACACACACACACACACACACACACACACACACACACACACACTCTTTCTGTTAGCGCAACTCTACCCTAAATCTTGGATGGAGGGAAAACTTTGCTTCACTGACCTCAGGGGGTTGAAAGGTTCAACTCCGTTGCACTTCTGACCCCACCCAACATCACAGTCAGGTGTGGTCTATCGTATGTGTTACCACACCCAGCTGTGATGTTGCATTGCACGAAACAGTGCAGAGAAAAGTATTGTACTGCAGAGGGTGTGGACTGAGGATGCAGAGATTGCTAGAAGCCAGAGCAAACAGGATATTCAGTCTGCTGTAGCATTTAAGTATGAACACTGCAGACTAGCCAAAGTGTTTTTCTTAAGGATTTGTTGTTGCTTCTTGCAATGAGGACCAATTAACCTTAGCCACAATCTGGGAAATGGTGTTGGGAAATTTATTTGTAATAAACCAAGGGTGCACAACATGTTGCCACACTGTCCTGTGATCCTAAAATCTCTCTCATCATAGGTTCTCAGTCCTCCTGTTTTTTTTGTTTTTTTCTCCCGTGTGCACACATCTCTCTAGCGGGGCGCTCCTCTGTTTGAGCGACTCGTGATTGAAGGCTATAGAAAATATATGTAACTATATTATACGTCATTTACCAACACTAACAACAGTGGCAATGGGTGTAGGAGATACGGACAATTACAAATCTGCATTTGCAGACGCTAAAACCCAATCTGCATCAAGTTATGAGAGTTTTGATGGGACCATCTCAATCGAAAAATCACTGAGACGTATCTATGCCAGAGCGGACCTTCTGAAGCTACAACCGAACATCCTATTGAGGAAAAGGATACGGAGGAAACGAGGGTCGAGAGGAGGAATTAGGAACAGGTTAAGAAGATGAGGAAGTA
This sequence comes from Zingel zingel, assembly GCA_023566125.1. NCBI lineage: Eukaryota > Metazoa > Chordata > Actinopteri > Perciformes > Percidae > Zingel > Zingel zingel. The sequence goes on along the minus strand of CM042322.1, from coordinate 29,509,270 downwards.
AGCTACCATTACCTGCTTTCACTCTGTCAAATGTGCGATCCCTGTGCAATAAGATGGATGAACTTTCCGCACTGGTTAAGCTTGATTCTTAACACAAGTTTATTTTGTTTCACTGAAACGTGGTTGTCTGTGGACATTGCATTAAGCCTTAATGGGTTCACATTAATTCGCTATGATCGGGACATAGAGAGAACAGAGAAATCAGTCGGGGGCAGTCTTTGTATGGCCGTTAATGACAGGTGGGCAACGAACTACACCATTCGTGAGAGGCACTGCTCTCACCACTATGAAATTAAGATGGTGTCGTTTCGTCCCCACCATCTACCCGGTTAATTCCAACAAATAACTGGGATTCTTGTTTATGTACCTGGCCCTGACAACAAACTTGCATCAGAGCGCATTTCAGAATGCTACAACAATGCCGTCTCCAGGGCACCTGGTCAGCCCGCGTTTCTGCTTTGGGATTTCAACAGCTGTGATGTCACCCCATTACTCCCCCAATTAGAGCAGTATGTCACATCAGCAACGTGATTGGATAGGACACTGGATTTATGTTTTGGAAACATTCCAGGTGCATATGTATCCAAGCCCCGTCCTGCCTTTGGTCTGTCAGATCATAATAGATATTACTACTGCCTAAATACAGACAGAAATTAAAAACACAGAAGATTCAGACAAAAACTATCCAAGTCTGGAATACTGAATCTGTAGAAAGGCTGAGGGGATGCTTTGAGCTCACAGACTGGGAAATGTTCTTTCAGGCCTGCAATGGTGACTTGAACACACTTAATGAGTCCATCTGTTCTTAAATATCATTCTGTGCAGACAGTTGCATTCCATCTAAACAAGTCAAGATATTCGGTAATAAATAGTGTTTGAGCTCTTTTGGATTACAAAAGAGCTCAAACACTGTCTAAATTTGAAGAAATTAGCTTTTATTCAAGGAAATAAACGTGTCCAAAATCTCAGAAAAGAGCTAAGCATAAGATCAAGCTTGCCAAGCTTAATTATAAGAACAAAATGGAGGAGAGGTTCACCAGGGGAGATGTGAGGGATGCCTGGACGTGTCTTAACACCATGATGGGCAGGATGCTGGCACGATCCAATGCCCAGATCCTGCTGCCTTTGCAGAGGAACTGAATACTTTCTATGCCAGGTTCAACAATGCAGATCCTGCTGAGGGTTGGATCCAACACAACATGAGCCATTGCCCTGAATCCATCTGTGTGGAGGAGAAGAGGGTTGCCTCCATATTTAACCGTCTCCATTCTACCAAAGCGCCGGGCCGGGATGGACTGAAGGGACGCATCTTAAAACGAGTGCGCACCTCAGCTAGCTGGTGTGATGACACAACTTTTCCAGCTGTTCCTTGATGCCAGCTTTGTACTCAGGGCGTGGAAGGAAACTACCATCATACCTGTTCCCAAACGACCCAATGTCAAAGCGATGAATGACTTCAGACCTGTGGCGCTTACCTCCATCCTCTGCAAATGCATGGAGAGAGTTGTTGCAGATGAACTCGTCACCATGGTCGGAGAGAGCTTGGACCCACTATGGTTTGCTTATAAATCAAAGCGAGGTGTAGAGGATTCCAGCCTGACTCTTCTGGACACTGTAACAAGACACCTTGACTCTCCCAACTCCTTTGTCAGGATCTTATTTATGGATTTCTCATCTGCATTCAATACAGTGAACACTCTTCTGCACCGCCTCCAACAGCTGCAAGTTAACCCAACTCTGACACTCTGGATTAAGGAGTTTTTAAAGGACAGACCACAGCATGTGAGGGTAAATGGGTTTAAGTCCACCAACACTACTTTAAACACCGGAGTGCCTCAGGGCTGTGTGTTGTCACCTGTCCTATTCTCCATCTATACAAATGAGATCACCTGCAGCAGCAACAGACTCAAGCTATTTAAGTATGCAGATGACATGCCCTTGGTGGCCAACCTCACTGATGACAACTCCCTGTCCACTTAGAGAAGCTCACTGGAGCTTAACATCACCAATACCAAGGAACTGTGTTGCCATAGGGGCCGACTGCTTGATACTCCTCATCCACTATCCACACCATTGAGACTGGAAGGGCAAGTAGTGGAACAGGTTGAAAGTTTCAAGTACCTTGGGCCTTTGATTGACCACCGTCACACCTTCGCCCTGCATGTTGACACAATTTACAAAAAGTCCCAACAGCGCTTGTGTCTCCTCAGAAAGCTTAAAGGATTTGAAGAGAGACAGGACATTCTATCCAGAGTATACCAGTCACTGATAGAGTATGTCATCGCTTTCAACATCACATCTTGGTACAGCTTCCTACCAAACAAACAAATACAAGAGAAAGCTGGCTAGGATGGCCAGGCAAGCCATTAAGATCAAAGGCATTGCACAAAAACAGCCTTTATATACAAGCAGTGGAAAGAAAATCCAACTTCCTCATCCAAGATGCCTCCCACCCCCTCCACCATAGCTTTGAGCTATTACCATCAGGAAGAAGGTTCAGAGTGCCTCTGTCTAAAAAGTCGTTATACAACAAATCCTTCATTCCCAATGCAATACATATACAAAAATCATGCCACTGACACATCACACACACTGCCTTCAATCAAAAGAAAATGTTCTAACATGGCAACATATTAGACAACAAAGCTTTTTGAATCTTGTTCTTGTTCTCCTTGGGTTCCAGATGGTCTTTCACTCCATCCATGTCAACACTTACTTAACTGTACTGACATACTGATTTATATTAGTCTTATAATAATATATGTTATCATTATTATTTAAGACACAGCTGGGCTTTCTACAATTTTGTTTTTATGTTGTTGGTATAGTATTTGGTGTATTTGTATTTAACAGTCAACCCTTTTACATTTAATTATTTAAAGTTCCTTAAAAGCATGGCTTACTTGGGAACGAAGGTCTGTGCTGAGCCTTTTCTAGCGTAATGAATTTGTAGTACTGTGTGCTCTTTATTTGTGTATTGGGTGCATGTGCCTTTGTGTGGATCACCATGTCACTTTTTTATATGTCTGTAGCAGGATTCAATCTACCTCTGGGCTGTGGAGGGCAGCAGCGCAGCAGCTGAAACTGGAGGTTGTCGGTGCGAAGGCTTTGACCCTCCAGGTGCTCCAGCAGCTCAACGAGAGTGGTCCGAAACGTGTCCGTGCCGTACAGGCGGAACCCTTCCGAGGACACTTCAATCTGGAAGTTCTTATACTGACACACAGAACGTGACTCCCTCAGGTCGATCTGGATGCAGAAAGAGAGAGTTTTTAACTGGAACATGACAAAATCATGAACATGAGACTAAAGGAGATTGAATGAGCAGCAGAAGTGAAGAGGAAGATGTTAGATTATGAGAGAAGAAATCTGAAAAGTTAACATTACATTAAATAAAGACAAGCAGGGAAGAACAGAGAGAGTGGGAGTGTGCAAGGAAAAATTAAACAAAACAGAGGTCTTAGAGTAGCTATTGTTTTTTAGAAATCATATCTATCTTCTATTTCTATTTCAAAGAAAGTTTATATATTTCTGTTAAAGCTCTACATACACATAAACTACATGCTACTACTTTAAAGTGCTCATATTATGATTTAGCTTTTTCCCCTTTCCTTTATTGTGTTATATATCTTTTTTGTGCATGTAATCAGTTTACAAAGTGTTAAAGCCCAAAGTCCACCCCAAAGGAACTTCCATCTCCAACAAAAAACACTGTTCATGAACTGCTCCAAACAGCTCTATACATGAGTTTCCTGTTTACAAACGTTACAGGGTGTGTGCGCATACCAGGGGCAGAAAGCCAGATTGGTGAGCTGGTCCGCTACTGCAACAACCTTAAGTATTGAAGCTTTCCTTATTGTTTGTCTGTCTTTAATTTTGCAGTGTTACTGTGATATATATGTATGGCTATAATTATCATTTTAGGCTAATATAATATCCAATGTTAGCAGCAGGATTAGCTACCCCTGAGTGTACCCCTATGGTTGGTTTATGCCTTAAAATAATGGCCAGGATTTCCGGGAAAAAAGGTACGATATGTGTATCTCCATTTCAAAACATCACTGCAGGTTGACTGTTTTTAGCAGCAGAGGTTGATTGTGGGCGAGAGGGCGACAACACTGTTGTGGTTAGCTCGCCGAAACTCTACTGCCGCTGTCTCGGCAACATTAACTAATGTCTGCTAGCATACGTACAGGCTAACTATAGCCAGTTAGCTTTGTGTGTAACGTAATAAAAACCCACCCATCTTGTAGGAGCGAAGCTTAATATTTAATTCAATACAATTATGGTACAAAAGGAGCACTAACACCACAGGTCTCATGTTGACAACGTGGAAGCAGATATAAGAAACTCCGAAGGCAGTCGTAATATTTAGGCTAACGCTGTTGCGCTAACGTTAGCAAAACATCGGCATAACTTTAGCTAGCAGTCTAAACTTGTCTCGAGTCCAGACCTTTAACTGTCTATGGTCCGGACTCGAGTACTATAGCTCTGACAGGTATATATCACTTAGCTGAACAACTGAACAAGCTGCAACTTTTCTGATGGATACAATGGGAGCCTGACTCTTGCATATGACCCCAATCTGCCCTTCTTATGGCTTGAAGAAATAACCTCCGCCGGTTTTTGACAAAAGCATGCTTCCCCCTAGGTATGTTAAACATCAGGCACCCATCACTGGCTCTGTTTGTACAATTAACCACGCAACAACTCCTTGGCATTTTGACTTACACTATGCTGCTGCTACTACTACTACTACTACTACTACTACTACTACTACTACTACTACTACTACTACTACTACTACTACTACACGAAACACGTCTTCTTTCTGCCCCCGGTTGCATGCGCAAGCAGTGATGACGTTACCGAGAAATCCAAGTATTGTAGTCCAGCCTTTACTTCCGTGACGGACGTGCGTCACTTTGTAACATGTTATAATGCTCGCCTAGCTGCTAGCGTGGCACGCCCTCATACTGTGTTTCTGACTGGCTTGTAGTGCTGACCTAGGTACTGCGCATGTGCGACTCCCAACAAAGATGGAACAGAAGTGCAATGCCTCACTCGATAGCTAAAACAGAGAGTGAAAAGAGGAGCTGCTGCAATGTGTAGTAAAACAAAAATTAAACCATGTACAACCTCTAAATACAATTATGAACCTGAAAATGAGCATAATATGAACACTTTGAACTCCAATAGTGAGACAATAGTATCCAATCTTTTGGCTATCCCAGTGGTAATGTTGGTAATTTGTTTGTACTCTGAAAATACTTCTAATAATAATATAACTAGAAAATGCATTTCCTGCAGAAAATGAAATAAATCCGTAAGAAGAAGTTAAAGTAGTGATAATAGTTGAAAAAGTTTAAATCGTTTTAATGAGTATAATTTCCTTAAAAAGTTAAAAGCTGACGCCAAACTGAATTGTTGGCTTTAAAAGTTCAACGATGCTATCAATGTAAAACACTGAGTTTTGAATGTATCTATTAAGTATGGAAGACTTACAAATGCTATAAGAAACATGTATTAAAATGCAGAATTCATAATAAATGTTTAAAAAATCTCAAATGGTTTGCACTGCACTGCTGAAAAAATGTAAAAGTGTCAGTTGGAAGATGAAATGCATAACCTTAATAAGCTAACAGCCGAAAAACATTTCTATAAAAGCTGGAAGCTGAACTGTAATACCGTCAAAAGTGAAAGTTCCAATAAATTGACTAAAAAGTATAAATACTTTGTATTATTATCAGCACTATCCTTTGCGTAGAACAAACAAGCATGACCCTAAAGAGCTGAGAGGTGAATATATTGCCTGAAAAGAACCGGGATATATACATGGATGAAATCACAAATGACCCTGGAGGTAGAAAGGGATGGAGGGAGAGAGAGACAGAAGGAGGGAGGGAGGGAGAGACAGAGAGAGAGAGAGAGAGAGAGGCAGAGAGAGAGAGAGAGAGGCAGAGACACAGAGAGAGAGCGCGACAGAAGGAGGGAGGGAGAGAGAGAGACAGAGAGAGAGAGAGAGAGAGAGAGAGAGAGACACACACACAGAGAGAGAGGCGGAGACACAGAGAGACGGAGACAGGGTGACACAGAAAGAGAGACAGACAGGGAGACAGAGAGAGAGAGAAGGATGGAGGGAGAGAAAAAGAGGGAGGGATGGAGGCAGAGGGAGAAGGGAGACAGAGAGAAACAGAGAAGGAGGGAGGGGGAGGGAGACAGAGGGAGGGGGAGGGAGACAAAGACAGAGGAGGGAGGGAGGGAAGGAGAGAAGGAAGGAGGGAGGGAGGGAGAAAGACAGACAGATAAGGAGGGAGACAGACAGACAGTAGTGGAATGCAAAGGATATAGACTAATGTTCATATTAATGCCTGTAGTATTCCAGTTGACTGTCTGTGAAAGTGTTGTCATGGCTACTAATGACCCGTGACTAAACGCCCTTTGATCTCTGTGATGAGATCTCTTTGATCAGCTAACGACCGGAGCACCTGCTGTTAATATGGCACACGGCATCTATTCAGAGACACTGAGATTGAGCTCTCAAATAAAGGCTCAGTCTGCTAAAACGATAAGTGCTATCAGTCAGATGACTCATCTTGAGCACCACAAGGCCTTTCTGAACGTAATCATATAAAATTCATATGGATAACCTTCAAAATGTCGGCATATCAGTGATTTAAAAAAGTGGTTCACTCTGCATTTCGCTCTGAAATGTGAAGGATCTTTAACAGGGGAGCGAATGGAAGAAGATTTGGAACTGTTGTCATTTGGAAGCTCACCAAGCCAAAAGTATAAGTCATATCGCATGACTGAGCACAATGGCTGAAACTAGACACAAATACCTATGTTTTGATGTATAAATTGTGTATGACAAGTAGAAATTGTGGGTGTGAGATCAGTTTATAGAGCAAGGACAAAGATATTTTTTTCAAAGCTTCACACTCTAATCTGTGACATCACTCACTCTAAGAAGCTACATACACACTGTTTAATCGATAACATTTCCTGAAATGTACACTAAACTTAAATAGCTTTTTCACAAAAACTGCAAAATATATCAAAACACTGAGCACACCCCGAATACCTGAATATTGTGTAAACAGTTTAAAGTTTGAATCACGTCTGTAGGTGAAAGAATGTAGGAGGAGATACATTTTGAAGCAGAAGAGGATTTGAAGCCCGCTCTCATTGAGTTTAATGTTAAAATAAAATGTTTAAAAGCTTAATATTTAAAAAAGTAGAAATAGTAGAAAAAAAGTTGAAGAAGTCCCATCATTAGCTGAAAGAGCTGAATATTTTAAAAGTTGAATGGTTTTAATAGCTGAAAGTATGCAGAAGTTACGGAGAGCCAAAAAACATACGGAATAAGAAGAAGAAGCAGAAAAATAAACAACAGCTGCTGAATCAACATTCCCACTAATAATACTAAATAAGGAAATACAGCGTCTAACACCTTATGAATAAACTACACTACCTCATTGCAGACCACAGTAATGATGATGTACTGGTAGTCAGTGCAGCTCCAGCGCAGAATGTAGGTACCCTCCTTGTTGCCCTCCTGACGCAGCTTGTGGATGGCATACTCCGTGCTGGGGAGGGAAAACCACAATGAATGAGGGCAGTAATGACGTTCTATCAAATGGGGATTGAATGTTTTAGGTTATAGAAAAGACTTGTACTGTTTATTTTTTGTTTGATAAGACTGTCTGTGTCCAGTAATGTTATGTTTTTGTGAGGAAACAGGCCCATAGGTACACACGCACATTTACACCAATAAAACTGCCAGTACAAACCAGATGGGTCCGTGGCAGCCGTTCTTGATGTTGTGCACCACTGAAGCAGGGGCCACCTCTTTGCACAGAAAGTGGTGGGCATCCACTGTCAGCCTGAAGTAACCATCCACGAGGGCTGCAAAGGACAGAGCCTCACCCCTAGAAGCCATGTGCAACTCCTGAAAATAGACAGGGAGAGAAAGATGGTTTAAAAATAATGTTGCCGTTGGTCACATAACTATGAAAATAAGCAGAAGTAGTATTCCAGGTAAAAATATGTGAGAATGAGTCATCCCATTATGACTGTACTAAGACACATCACAAATGTATTTATTTTGATGTGTAGGTTTGAGGTCATAGCAAGACCACCAAGATTTTCTACAACTAGCGCAGTGCCCGTTACACGTGCCTGTTTAAAATGGGTCGATTGCTTGGCCTTCCGGTGTTGCTGCTTGAAACTTTTTTTGAGAACCACCAGTGTTGGTCATCTTACTTTAAAAAAGTAATTAGTTACAGTTACAAATTACTTCTCCCAAAAAGTAATTGAGTTAGTAACTCAGTTACCACATTGTAAAAGTAATTAGTTACTCAGCAAAGTAACGGACGTTATTTTTTATGTTCTATTATGCCATTACGTTCTATAACATCTTTAACGTCAAATATGTTTATATTAACTGATTGAAGAATAAAAACACTATATACAGTATTTTAGAACATTTGGTATTTATTTGAACTCCGTTCAGCTCGGCCTTGGTCACCTGTTGCTGAACCGAAAAATCGAGCGTTGCTTGTTTTAACAGAGTGGCTCCGTCTCCTTCGCTGGAGCTCACGCTAGCTGCATTTGGGGTTGGGTTAGCAGCAGCAACAAGTCTCGTGTTAGCATGTGTTGATGTGAGGTGCATCATAAGATTAGAGTTGCTTGAGGCAGACATGGATAAAGTCTTTTTTCCTGGGCATAGTGTGTATGTTACATAAACATTCTTGCCTTTAATTTCAATGAGCGAGAAGTAGTGCCGGTACTTCCAGTTCGAGAACGCTACCTTTGAATTTCCCTGGCTTGTTGCCATTGTCGCTGTCTTGTGTTTAGTGGTAGTCAGAGCGTGCAGTGAGACAGCGTGAGCAGGGCATCCACCCACCCAGCCAATCATCATCGCATTTGCAACGGTATCATCATCCCCACCCCTGCTCTCTCCAGGCAGCTGATGTGTAGCCAAAGCCTGACACCTCACGCTTCATTCAACCAAATTGTAGTAACGCGCCACTTTACATTCTCAGTAACGATAACGGCGTTGCAACGATGGGAAAAGTAATTAATTAGATTACTCTGTTACTGAAAAAATAACGCCGTTAGACTTAAACGCCGTTACTCCCAACACTGCCTGAACCACCCATACAAACAACTTCACACTCAACACTGCGCTTCCTTGATGCTTGAAATGTTTGAGTTTGCTACAATGTAACATCTCTGTTCTCTCTTTCTTTGTCTGTTCTTGAATGTACTTTAGCGAATGACAGAGAGTGAGCTGTAACCAGCATGCCATTTGGCGGTATAACAGTTAATAGGGGTCCCCTCTCAATTCATTACACAGTAGAGCCCTGTGCGGGACTTTATTATTAAGCTAGGTTAGGACATGCTCAGGTGAGTCTGCAGAGCCCTGAAGCCCCGCCGCTGCTGCTGCACAGAATGATGTATGCTCGTTTATTCAGTTTAACAATATTGTTGCATGTCCAAATTGCACCAAAACGATTCGATGCACTATCTTGGGTATACTATCAAGCAATGCACCCATTAAGTGTGAAGCAGATCGGATGAACGGTTCCCGAGGACAGACACACTCACAGACACACAGAGAGATCCCTTGCTTTGTAGTTAGATACATCCTTTCTAAACTAAATTCTTATTACTAAAAACCTTTACAAAACATTTGTGGAACGATGATTGTAAATTCTGGTGTTAATTATGAATGAATTAGTATTAGAATTATAATCAGGCTTCATAATTCATATTTAAACAAGATCTTGGATACCTGCAAACAACATTTTAGAAAATGTCTCGAAAAACAAAAGGTTTACAATTTACAGCTTCAGTCTTAGTGTGACACTACCATGCCATGAAATGTTGTAAATGTGCACTCACTGTCTAAAATAAAAAATGTGAAGTTACTGCTGGGTTATTAATAACAGATTTGGATGGCGAAGTGACAATATGGAGTTCAATCCCACATGAAAGACAGTGCTCTTTGATTTGTTTGCCTCACCATCTTCTTGTTGTCCTGTCTGTAGATGGTGACCGTCGCCTCTTTGATGACAGTGTGTGTGATCTCATGGAAGTCACAGAACACTACCCAGCTGTCAATCGCCTCCGTCTTTATGTTATTTTTCTGTTTTCCATCCAACTTGTTCTTCTTGGACTTGCCCTTTTCTTTAGCGATCACAGGTGTCTATTTTAAAGATATACAAACAGATGTACACAAATAAATTATGAAAGAAATAAACCATCAGTATTTTCAAATAATGTAAAATATTGTCATCTGAAAATACTGCAATGACCTTTGCAATGTTTGTCATAGAGAATATGCAGCACCATCACATTTGGACTAGGAACTCACACTAAATAATAAATACTGTAACAAAATTAAGACAACTGTACTGCTCTTCCAAAGTAATTCTGACCGTCAACATCAAAATAATAGGACAGGTGTCCAATGCAGAGTCTCAGTATCACAATTATTGAGTGGTTTTATTGAATTGAATTTAACTTCTGAGTGCATAAAAATAAGAAACCTTAACTTTAAATGTTCTTCACTTTATTTTCTGTAAAATATTCCTATTATATGCTTATGACTTGGAACTTCAGACTTGATTTAGTGAGTTTATATTGAGCTTAACATACTTTAAATTTTTGTATGTCATTTATTTTTTAAAACCTAAAATAATGTACTCTGATTATTCTGGTGACCTTATCTAGCTTTACCTTAATCATACTTTTTCATATGGAAACATATGTTCTCAATAGGGAGTTAATGGTATTTCTCCATTATAACGTTTGACTGTTATTTGTTACCGCCAGTTTATCTGAAACTAGTGAAACGAGGCCATTAGTTTTTTTAAGCACAGTTTCACTCACTGTAGAGGGCTTCTTCCTCCAGGAAATGCCAGTGGTACCAGTAACCAGGACCTCCATGTCACAATTAGTCTTCATGTTCTCACTCTTGCTCTGTCCTTGGCTCTGGTTGATGTGCCCTGGAAACAGCAAGAAAACAGCAGTTACACATGCAGCCAAAATACTTAAATGCTGCAGTTACAGTATAGGACACAGCCTGTAGACACATCTATCACCATTTGCACAAACTCACGCCATGTTTTAGGTAAATTTTGATTTTTCTTTTTTAAGTGTGGGCAGAATTCCACAGGTCCATGTAAACACACCAAACTAAACACTTTCACCTAACCACTATAATCCTATACAGCTAATAAAAATATTGCAATAGGGCTTTAAAAATGTTTATTATAAATCGGTTTTGTTGTAGAATAACAACTAAAACTTTCATTTTCTCACTCTACAGTAGTTTTTTCTCTATCGTTATTACATCAAATACCACAGGGATTATCTTGGTAAACAAACTGTTCTCTTTCTTAGTTATCTATAATCTCCTGTAATTCTAGTAAAACTACGTCTCAAACTAAAATCCACACTGAGCTGTTGCACGCCACAAATCTGGCACTGTGCTGAGAACTTTATATCATTACCATCCCCTCCTCATCTTCCTGAAATCTTACCACAGTAACCTCCATTGCCGACATCTCCTTCTTGCGTTACACTGAGCGAGATGGGCTCATGCAGCTCGCTGCCCAGGCCGCTGGTCAGGCCCTCCAGTGTGGCCAGGTACTTGATCTTCAGGTCGTACAGCGTGATGTTGCTGTCCTTCATTGTGCGGCGGTTGAACTCACTGAGGAATTTCTTAAAGACGTTGTTGATGCGGATGCGTGTCAGGAAGTTGCGCTGCTTAATTTTGCGGTTCAGCGACTCTGGGATGAAACGTTTGTAGCTGATGGGATTTAAGATAGAAAGACAGATGGGAATTTATGAACAATTTCTCTCAGCATTTACTTCCTATGCTTTGTGCAAGTGTATTTAAGGTACGGAAAAATAATGTGCGACTTCTCAGAAACTATGGATTAAACAATAGCCATCAATTAGTGCTCAAGTTACTTACTGTGGTATTTACAACTGCTTTTGTTTATCTACAGGCTCTCTAAACTTCAAATGTGGGGAGGATTATGATTTATGGTATTCTCATATTTTAAAACTTCTTTTAAATGTTGTATGCGAATGCCTGATTTTTTGGGCAACGTGTGCATGTGGCTTGCTTAGAAAATCAAATGTTTTACCTGATTTCATGGGAAGCAATGGGCATGGGGATATCCATGGTATAGTGAGTGATAGCAAGCACAGCCATGCCCAAACATTCGTTTTCTATCTCGTGTTGCTCGGCCTCTGAGTGGGACATCCTCAGTGGAACCACGCCTGTCTGAAAGTCATGCTGGCCCTGCGCAACAAACATACGTATATTTATATTTTACATAGAGACACACCAAAAGCAGATTAAAACTTAAAAGCCTAAAAAGAACTCTAGAACATTGGAAATTGTAAGATATTCTGTGTAATTTGGTTAGTTACGTGGCACACACATCCTGTCAAGATGACCAAATAAAATGAAGAAGTAGACTGCCTTATTTACAGGAAATTCAGAGGGATTTCTTATATTTTGGACAACTGAAAATTAGGTTATTTTGTTTGTTTTTTGGAAACATCAGTTACTGGTGAATTATAACGAATTGAAATGACAGTGGCTCTATATTACATTAAAGGGGTGCTGTCTAATGCTGACCTTAAAGCTGCACTTCCTGGTAAAGTTACATTTCCTCTTAACTCTTGATGTTTTGAAACTCAACTTGTGTTCACATGTACTGTCAAAGAAGGAAATAACAAATACAAATTTAAGAAAATGTTTTTGGTGGAGTCTAATGATTAGACTCCACCAAAAATATTTTCTTGATTTACTAATGATAGAATTTACTCTCTTTGTTGCCCACATGAAGTGTGTGTGTGTGTGTGTGTGTGTGTGTATATATATATATATATGTGTATATATATATATATATATATATATATATATATATATATATATATATATATATATATATATATATATATATATATATATATATATAATTGTTTTTTTTCTCCACCTGGGCAAACAGGTAGTCGAGAGAGGCAGCGTCCAGTAGGGGAGTTCCTTCTGGTGTTTTCTGTGGGCTAAATCCTCCTTTGAGTTTACTGATGCAGTGTCTCCAAACTGGAGACTCTCCTTCAGTGGTGCCATGCCAGTTTCTGAAATAAAACCTGACAGGAGAGAGACAAAGAAAACAAAGTTAACCGAATGAATACAGGCGTGTGCATGCAAGAAAGAATACATGGCTTTGAAAAATAACTCAGTAGCATTACAAGGTAACATGGGTACAGGTATGGCTATTTCCAATGCATTCCAGAAACCTATTGTATTCTTGAATTCACTGAATTAGATCTCACATGTCCAGAAACGTACTAGGAGGTTTTTATAAATTATTCCCTAAGGGGAAGGAGGATGCTAGTTCTATAAATAACAAGGTAAGCCTTGAGTTTGCATTGATAGGATTTTGGCCTTAATAGAGATGCCTGCGAGCGGTGGAATTTCAAAATGAAAAGTTGAGCTGAACTCTGGATCATTATATGCATGCTGCTGAACAATGGGTATACACTAAACAAAAAGGTTCATAGGAGTCTGAAGCAGTGAAGATAAAAGAGTGAAACCAATAGAAAGATCAATAGAGTAGTGTAACAATGACCTTATTCATAGATTAGCTTTGTCTGTGCACAGAGAAACAACACAACAGGACATGCTCTATAGACACCTCCATTATGTGCAGCAATTAAAGTGTAAAAGAAATGTCCATGACTAACAATTGCCCATGCCCATTTTTCCTAATGTTGTCATCTCCATTTTTACTTTTCATGCAAAGATCACCCAGCCAGTAAGAATGTCAGTGTTGGGCAACATGTTGCCCTGTTTTCCTGTTTTCTCTGAAATGTTGCAATTTTTCAGCGGGTCTTTGCTGTTCAGAGGATATATATCATCTTTGTCTGTTCAGCGTCATAGACGTCTGTCTATATCCTTTCAAGACCAACAGCAGACATGGGGCAGTGTGCAGTAAAACAATAACATAGAAATGAGGAAAACATTTTAAAAGCATGCAGATAGGTATACAGAAATAAAACCAGCAATAAGCATTAATACTGATGGGGGACTGCTGACATTCTATTGGCCAGAGAGAAACATTCAGCAAGGTCCTAAAAATATGACACTTTTTGATACAGGTAGGACTCTTTAAGGCACTGCTGGCTGTGGGTGGAAGCCGATAGAGGACACAGGGAAAACATTTTAACTTCACACAAAAGCCAATAGCTTTTTGGGACAACAAAGTTACCCATAAGCTCTTGGTACTCATATATTTCAACAACGATAGGATGGATTGCCATTACAATTTTGTACAGGCATTCATAGACCCCCAGAGGATATTTAAGATAAGATATTCCTTTATTAGTCCCACAGCGGGGTAATTTGAAGTATTGCAGCAAGCCAGCACTGGGCAGCACTTGGCAGCTCCTTCAGTGACTGAGTGCCCTGAATGGGGAGGGCTATGTTGTCAATTAGGACACGGAAAGCGTTACTGAGGTCTGCTGAGATCCGTCAGATGACACTAATGGCGTTTTTCTATTACATGGTACCTGCTCGACTCGCCTCTACTCGCCTTTTTTGGTTTTCCATTACGAAAAAAGGTCCCTGGTACCTGCTAACAGGTCTATCAGGTTTTTTTTAGTACCACCTCCGTCGAGGTTCCAAGCGAGCTGAGGGAATACCAAAAGGTGACGTGAAAGGGACAGACGGGAGTGTCCTGAACAAACGTGCCATTTTAAAATAGTTTAGCCAGCTGTGGTTTTTTTGCTCCAGCTTCATTTGAAACAAAATGTGTCTTCTGGCTGTGGCAACAACAACACACCTTCGACGTTCTGTGTGTGTGTCGTGTTAGGTCACGGCAGTTTACTGCGACACGGCTATGACGACCAGCCAAGCTCGCCTCACACATGAGGCTGTACTAAATCTGCAATGGAAAAAAGGAGGACGGGACACCGCGGCCGAGTCGAGCTGAGCTGAGCCGAGCCGAGCTGGTACTAGCAGTGGAAAAACACCATTAACGACGTATTTTGCGTCATCCTGCGGATCTCGGCAGATCTCCGCTCCTGCTCTGGCGCCATGAAGGGATGCCAAACAACGTGGCCGAATGTACCCCTTTAATGACATTCCAATCAGCCTCAGTTGTGTTTTGTGTTTAGTTCAATTTAGCAAATGTTCATGCTAGCACACTAAAATAAGATATTCAACAAGGTAAACATTATACCTACTAAATATCAGCATGATGCATTGCCATTGTAAGCACATTAGCATGCTGCTGACAATAGCATTCAGCTTTAAACAACGCTGAGCCTAATGCCCCTTTTACACGAAGGGAAGACGCAGATATTTTCCTGCAGTTTGGCCTCTCATTTACACGAAAACCCCGTTTTTATCACAGAAAATGATTATTTCTAAAAACTCCGGCCAAAGTGGAGATTTTGGAGAACTTTGTTTGCACGTTTGCATGTAAACTGAGACAAACTGAGGTTTAGGCAGCCGAGGAAGTGAGGAAGAGAAGAGAGAGGAAGTGATTTGTTGCTGTTGTTGCTATTTTTGGGATTCTGATTCTGTGCTTGAGCTTCTCGTTACACTGCCACCTACAGGTTTGGCATGCTCCTGACGGCATTGACGGCATATATACGGGTACATGTAAACGAACACTTTTCTGAAAACTGACAGCTGTGCACGATTTTTGAAATGTCCGTTTATGAAAATAGCCGGCCACGTGTAAATGCAGCATAGGTGTAGGCTTACAGAACTGTCCATACTTCTATTCCCTGTGCGTGTGTTTAACATTTGTTTATGCCAGAATTGACCACGATGCCCTGCTTATTTGGCAGACTGCACTACAGAATGCAAAGCAGCCTGCAGCAAAAAACATGTACACACAAAGCACACACAAATATACAGCACACACCACAGTTAGGCTCCACTAGCTACTGTTAAAGCAGAGCACAGAGAAAGAGGAAGTGCAATTGACACCACAGTAATGTTTTTATTTTCCTCTTCGTGAAATGCTACCTAACTTTTCGAATGGATTCTCTTCAGAGGGACTTAACTCTCTTCAAATGAATCCAGTCAGACACAAATATGACATTGCTGGTGTGTCTCATTAAAAAAAACTCTCTACAAGTATGTCTCTACTAGTAGTTCTACTCCACTTTCTGCATTACTTGTAAAAGCTGTAAGAAGTCAGTGACTCACTGCCAAATCTAAATGCATTCTATGCCTTTTCTGAGATTCTATTAGTTTATGGCCAGAGGTTTAAAACAGCACTGTCTGAAGAGCTGCTAACCTTCATCTTTCACTGAATTCCAAACAATGTTTGAGCTATACTTGGCAGTTTTCTCTTGTCTTTCCTCTTATAATGCCAAACTGAGAAACAAGATCCAACAAGCCTGTGGAAGAATGTGTCTCATCTCACCAAGCCACCTAGTGCCATTTACTGCTGAATCATAACACAGGCCCACAACATTCAGCAGAGTGTTTTCAGATAATGCCAAGGATTTTATGGTTTTATAAAATGGTATGCACGTTAGTGATATGCACTCCAGATTCCTCTGATGGCACAGACAAGTGTAAGGGCCCTATTTTAACAATCTAAGCGCACTGCGTGTATTGCCTGGCGCAGGTGTGTTAAGGGCGTGTACGAATGCCCTTTTGCTAGTTTAACGGCGGAAAAAAGGGTCCATGCACCAGGCGCATGGTTCAAAAGGGTTGTACTTAGTGTCTTAATTAATCATAGTTGTGTTTGGGGCATAACGTGCAATAAACCAATCAGTGTCATCTCCCATTTCCTTTACAAGCCAGGCAGTTTTGTACCTTGGCGCATTACTATTATGATCGCGGATTTGCTAAACAAGAAGGAGAGATTTTCAGGAGAAGAAACTGATCTGCTTGTGTGTGAAGTGAAAGCACGCGAGCAGATCATAATACTATTTCACATTGTAATATTTGTATTTTTAATATTTTGCATGTTTGTGTGCTGTTACCCTGTGTGTGTAACAAGCATAGTGTCCACGCGCTGTGCACAAGCCTAGGCACATTTTACAAATGCAATGTTAAAATAACAATGAAATTCTGCGTTATTGACTTTTGACCAGGTTTTTCTGCTGCCTCAAGATAGCAATACTATGCCTGTCACATCTTAATGTAATATACAACCTTTAAAGCTGATGGTTATAGTAGTAATAAGTATAATCATAATAATAATCTTAATTTACATAGTACCTTTATTTTTTTAAAGATTATTTTTGGGGATTTTTATTTGTATTAGATAGTGCAGATAGACAGGAAAGGGTGGAGAGGGGATGACACCCAGCAAAAGGCCACAGGTCGGATTCAAACCCGGGCCGCTGCCAAGGGCTCAACCTACATGGAGCGCACACTCTACTAGGTGAGCTAGAGGTCGCCCCGCATAGTACCTTTCTTAACAAGGTTACAAAGTGCAGTAATTACTTTGTTTTACTCATTTCATTGCTGGTTTCACCTGTTACTCTTGTTATTTCCATACAAGCAATATAGCATTTAAAAGGCAACTTTTTTTATTTATTTATTTTTTTTAAATGGAATACAGCGCAGTGCTCACTCCACATAAAACGCTACATTACATTACATTACTTCCAGCAAACTTCACAGAGAACAATGAGGGCAAAACAGCATCACGGATCTGTTTTAACTGAGTATTCTCTGGTCCAGCTCAGCTACAAACACAAAAACGCAGAATCCGTCAGCCTGTTAGCGCATTGTTCACTACGGAGTCTTTCTGTAACCGTTAGGCTACCGACAAAGTTATCTTCACACCTGTTCAACTGATTTTAGCAGTTCAGATAACACACTTGACTGTCCTGCTGTTACAGACATGAACTAACCACAGACAGTTGCCACGTTCATGGACTCCCGGCAGTGTGGCGCTGCAGAATGAATATAGGGGAAACACAACAGATATACTGTAAAGTTAAAAAATATATATTCTGGCCTGGTGGGGATTCCCGTTGGCCTGGCAGCCTGCCAGTCCTGTACAATTGTAGGGGAAACACTGGACCTATATAAAGAATTATAGCTTAAGTTGTTAACAATATTTTGAAAGTGTTAAGGTATAGTTGATTCTGCTTGCAACACATTTTTAAGTATACACAGAAATAGACAATTACTTTCTAGACTAAATATATACAACACTCACTATGTTCCATTAATTTTCCACCAATTGTTGTTGTGGCACATGTCATAATGGCAACAGGATAAACGAAGTAGCTCTGGCATCTACCTTGCCATGTCTTTCAACTCATTCTGGGGACTTCGGCAGCGTTACCAGGGATGTAGGATATGTCATACCTCTAGTGTATTCACAGTCAGTCACACAGTCTCCTCCAATTTGGACACAGCCCAGAGGGAGGCCCAATGGAAGCATCCTGATCCAAATTGGATCATTTCAACATGGAGGAATAGCACTTCAAGCAAACACATTTCAACCACTTGAATCTCAGCTCTCTTCTCTGGCTCACTACCCAGACCTCCTGGACCAAAGATGGAGGGTTGATATGTAGATTGTCTGGTAAGTAAAAAGTTTTGCTTTAAAGGACAGGCTCCCTCATCACTACCAGCTTGGTACATAAATCAAAACACATCTGTTTAAAACTGCCTATTCCACTTGATGTCAATTGCTCTGCCTCTTTCTGTTGTTGTTATTGTTGTTGTAGTATTCTTTATTTTTTGCTGTTTTTAAATGTCTTATGTATCCCTGTACGGTGTCTTTGAGTGCCGAGAAAGGCGCCTATAAATAATATATTATTATTATTATTATTAATAAATCTACTTGTTGAACTCGCATACCATGTTATATTTGAACTCTCACACAAGGCAGCACCTTGCACTCACTTCGAAGGGAGAACTCCAGAGTTTTCTGATAGAGTATCATGGCCTCTGACTTGGAGGTCTTGGCTCTCATCCCAGTTTGTGTTCAAACTACTCCAGTGTGCACTGGCGGTCACAGAACTACAGCATTATCTCTGCAAGAAGCAGGGATGAAATCCTGAGATCACCAAGCCACAAACTCCATATTAGGCAGTGGCCTGCAGGCTGGTTCGCTATGGCACATGGTTTGTTTGGTATTGCTCCACCTCCTGCTCCTCCCCCCAGAAAGAAACTTACCACATCCCAGGAACTAGTTTTATAAGTCAGTAGTCAGCATACCAAAGTTCCTGTCTTTGCCTGCAAGGTGCCTCAGTATCAGAAGTCTGGACAAGGTAGCTTTTTCCTGAGGTGGGCATTCCACTAACGTCTTTAAATTGTATTAAATAATACTTCCACTATCTTCCACTTAAGACTATACTACAATTGAAGTGGTTGACTAAAAAAACACAGTTTGTTTCAATTCAAGAAACTGCTTTATGGAGATAAATGGGAGCTATAAACTCCAACGTAGTCTTACCTCATGCGATAGTGCAACTTGACACTGGTTTCATCTGTGATATTGAACTCATAGTTGGGGGGGTACCACATGCCAGTTGTGTCATCGTAGAGGGCAAATAGGTTATGGCACAAGGGAGAGATTGCTGAGAAGGGAAAGAGAAAAGAGGAATAAAGATCAATATTCAGACCAATTGTTGCATTGGAGTTGAGGCTGACACGCAGGTCTCTGTCCAAAGAGAGGAGTTAGGAGCAAAAGCAAACAATCTGCTAATAAAACAAAACAAACAGTAAGGTCTACATGCTCCACCATATCAATCATACCTGGTTACAGTGTATATTTTTATACTTCGGCATAGTTGAAATGTAGGATCCTGGTTTTAAAGAACACTTGTGAAGCCCTCAAATGCCTGAAACGAAAAAAAGACTATTTCCTTCTTACTCCACCTAACAGTCAGCTAACCAGTCAGTTAAAATGACAAATGGTTGTGAAGAGAGGGAGAGATACTTCTTTTAAGAGTCCCAAGAGTGGCACTTAGTCTAGTTCTACAATAACTGCTATATGGCTTTTAAACTGTGGTTGCAATTGATTTGCAGTAGTGCCATGTACTTATGATTGTTCGGAATCTAATGCATTTTATTTCACTGTTGACAGCTAAATGGCAGCACTTAGAAGTAAGGCAGTAATAAATGGTCATCTGGATTTGAGAACAGTAACAAACAGGGAGAAGTTATCCTCTGTGAGAGTGTAGTTTTATACTCTGACATTTATTCCTCTCTGTTAACTTTGCAATGACACAATCCATGGCGTTAATCAGAGACAAAAGAGCAAGAGCAGAACCACTTAACTTTATGGTTGAAAAATAACTTGTTAAAGACATTATTGATTTTGCCCAATTGTTACAGAACAAATTATCCTTATTACCTCTCAGGTTGGCTGGTGGAAGAGACACACCAGATTAATAGGCTAACTACAATAAATATCAGTGTTAGAGTACTGCAATTTATCAAACATTCTTACATCTACCAATCTATGTAAAATCTCTAAAGAACATATTGTCATCACCACAGGAATTAAAAAATACCTAGGGTTTTATTATCAGGTATACTGTATCACTAAATACCCAACATTGAATGAGTTGAAGTCAGGTTGATTCACTTTGGTTCAAGTTAGTTCTAAACTGTATTATTGCATTCTATCCGAGTTCCTGCATTAGTGCTGGTCATTTAGGACGTTTTCTCTCCAGCTGTCCCTCTCCTAGTGTTTATATGTCTCTCTGTCTACATGCTATAAAAGTATTATTTTACTTTTTTTTTTTAAAATGTCTGTCACCTTCACTACTTGACCAAAGCCAAATCTGCAAACATCATCTTCTAATAGTGTGTAAGAGTGTGTCCATATCAGAGCCCAACAGGTACAACAGTAACTTAGCTTTACTACTGGTTATCAATCATTTTAAGCCTAACACAATTACATTGAAAGAAGTATTCTACCGCTGGAAAGAGGATGTTTTCATAAAACTGGGCTGTCTATGCAGTAGAATGGCACAAACATTTTTGAAATCGTTGCTACATCCCAGAGGAAAGAAGCTTTTGCTACCAGAATGCAAGATACAGGACTAAGATGTAAACCGGGTTATTTTGTTATCTCTGATTGATTTGCCACATATTATATTAACAGTAAAATCTACAGAACATCATTCATTGCTGCCAATAAAAAGAGACTATATCAATAAGCAGAGTTGCCAACTAGCCAACAGCTCAGTCACTCACAGCATTTCTTGGCAGCATCCACACAGAGATCCAACGCAGTGTAGCAGCCTTTGAAGTACTCTAGCTGGTGCACCTCCGGTGTGTAAAAGTGGATTTCCAGGCCCCAAGTAGAAGTAGGAGAACAGGAGAGTTGGGCCCTCTTACTGGACCTCCTCATCTTCCCACAGAGTTGCCTGCTCAACTCCATCGCCCACAGAGTTGGCATTCAGACACTGGATAAGTGAAGTGAAAAAGAGAAATGGGGGAGTGGAAAATTTATACCAAGTTCACTGGAATGAGCGTACCCATTTCTAGTATGTCCCACCCTTATATTTTATATATTTTATATTATTTATATAACTGACACTTTTTGAGGAAATTGGTGACCAATTTTTAGTTAACATAGCCAATCAAGTGTCTAAAAGGTGTCTACATGTGTGTGTTACAGTGGGAGTTTGACCTCAGCAAACAGTTGACTGATCATTAACCTGATGACTAATATTAAATACAGTGCAGAGTCCCAACACACAAAAGCACACAGGACAAAGTGGTCTTCCACTATAACGCGAGTGGAATAACGTCAGCCTCTCAACTGAGCTGATGACATCAACATGGAGGATAGATCGTTGCTGCGCATGGGCTGTGAGGAGTCTGGGCTTCACTACAGAATGAGTCGAATAGCCTGGGTTTACGCCGGCTGCTAAGCAAAAGCAGCATGTCAACAGCAGCAACTGTGAGTCCTTGTGTTGACACCACTTACAGCTACACCAGCATAACTAGAAAAACAACATTGATAAATCATTGCATAGGCATCTATTCACACTAAGCGTGTACACAAACATAAGAGGAGGAAAGGAGTTGAAAGAGATAGAGACACACAGAGAGACTGCAGAGTGTGTGACAGACTGATGATGATATATGTATGTTTGTCTGTTTTATCACTGTTCCTGCTTGCCGTAACTCCTATTAACTTCATATATTAAGATGACAAATAAATAACATTTAATTACTGTACTTTGGACAGAGAATTATTCTACCCTGCATCCTGTTTAACACAAACTTAACTGATCATATTTAAATCAACTGCCAATCTGAGCTTGCTTTCATACGTTTTTTTAACTTAAATTTTTTTTTATCGTGTGATCTCATGTGCCAAATCTCAAACATAATCAAGCCTAGGCAAAGTAGTGAGTCTGGCAAGTGGGCTATCTTTTGACAGTCATCATTTCCTTCATTATTATTTATTACAGCTGAATTTCTTGAGAAGAGATTTTCAATGATTCATCCGTCTGCCAGTGAGTTGACGAGTTATTGTGTCGATTTCCTTCTACCTAAATTAAAACGAAACACTTCTGAATGTCACTACAGTTAAATGTAAAAAAAAATATCCTTTATATAATTGGTGTGGTATTATTAAGGAAGATATCTTTGACAAATTACATGATCAAGACTGGTTGAGAATGGTAGTATTGAACGGATGCCAGTTTCACTCGAGTATTGCTATCATTAGACAACATGTTTCCCAAGTCTACTACAGCTGAAAAAGATGTTGACAGTTATTCCCACTCCCGCTCAGTGATGCTGATTTGCCCCGTCTGAATGTGTTTTTTTAAAGAAGGTAAAATGACTGGAACTAGTGTTTCTGTCAAACAAAAACAAGACCTTGGAGCAGCTCATAGTGCAACTAGTGATAGACAGCCAATCCTGACAGTTGTGTCTGTCAGGATATAGTAAATAAATAGTAAAAATATAGTATAAATAGTATAAACAAATACACATCTCAAAGCTGGAACCAGAGCATTTCTCCCATATTCTCCTTAAAACATGACTTAAATGATAAAGCAATTGTCAAAATGGTAGTAAAAGTTCTGTCGATAAACAAATCTATTAATCGTCTAATCATTTCAGCTACTGTATAATTTTGTAATGTGCATGTTGTAGCTTAGATCATTCTAGGGAATTTGCATTAGCTTGGGTGGAATGGACCTGTTATTATTGCATAATCTGGAATTTGTCAAATAAAATTAACAACTATATACATATGTATGTAGGTTGGTTGGTTGGGTGGTCCAAAACAATAAGGGAAATAAAAAAGAAATAGTACACCAACAAACAAATAAGTTCTTCTGCATCAATATAGAGTTTCCCCTACCTATTTAAGTCTGAGCTAGGTAGCTCATCTGCAAAGTTTAGAGAAATAAACTTTTCCATGTTGCTAAAGAACATGGAAAAAACCTACCTATTGTACCTACTTTTCACAGTAAACCCCTTCCAGTAAAGACAATTGTGTATGACTTTTGTGTCAATGGGAAACCCTGGCTCACAACTTATCATGACTTAGGTGTTCTAGCTTAGCACTTCAATCATTACATTCCAAATGCCAAGACAAAGTGAAAAATATATCTGTATCAGTCTTTAGTCTGAGTGTAAATCTATTCATTTCAACACAGTTGACTGTAAAGGCTACAGTATAAGCAAGCTGGACATAGCTAAACCCTAATTACAATATGCAGAAAATATTATGGAATTTTTGCCCAATGACTCCAAAAATAAACTGCCTACCACAGCTTTAACTAGGGTTTAGTCGGGGCGACCTCTAGCTCGCCCAATGTAGGCTGAGTCCTTGGCAGCGGCCCGGGTTTGATTCCGACCCATGGCCCTTTGCAGCATGTCATCCCCCCTCTCTCTCCCCTTTCCTGTCTTCAGCTGTCCTATCAATTAAAGCCAAAAGAACCCAACAACTAGTGTTTAGTCACATTGAATAATGCACTTGAGGTAAGGGTTTTATGTTTGTTCACATTTAGACACAAGGAGAGAGTTTGGAATTATTATTTTAGTACTTTAACACCATCTGGTACTTCTCATTGATGTGTTTTTTACATGACACCTATTATTTTGAGTATATTACAACCAGTCTCCTTCTTGATCTCATGTTTTTTGCACCTTTTTAAATCAGTTTCTGTGATTTTTGTCTGTAATATGGCTACATTTAGCTGTGCTGAAATAATGTAAAAAAACACTGATCACTGCTTGGCTGCAACACTGTGGCTCGCGTGCATGCTGAGCTAGGACATCCCCCTAAATGTCTGAGCATTATTAAATCATTTAACCGTCATCCCACCAGGGGTTTTTCAGTACCTGTTTTTGATTGTTCAGCACCCATGTAAGTAAACCGACGTTAAGTGTGTACTTTCATTATCACTGCATTATTGGTATAAATCTATCGATTAGTCAAAGTCAGGACACAGCCATTCAAAAGCTGAAACTATATTTAAAAGGATGTTCATTAAATTGACTTGTACTATTTTGCAGCAAAAAAATAAACTAACAAAATAATTTAAAAGTGCTTTGATGGTCAAGGATCACATTAAGGGTTCTCCATTGATTCCCTGCACTTCTTGAGTTTTCAAGGCAACAAATCTAATTCAGCGACATATTCTATAAACATTTGAATTGAAACATTAAACAGATGTAATTTAATTTCACTATAACCACCATGTCAAGTGCTTAAAATGTATTTACAGTAAAGCTTTGGTACTGAATTAAGAATTACAGTGTCGTGACACCATCAACAAGTAATATTACCTATATCAACTTATCAGTGAAATTAGCTATTGAAACGTTATATTAATGGCATTTTATAAGACAATAACATTAGAGCTGCAAAGATTAATCGATTGTCAACTTTTTAAATTAATCGCCAACTCTTTTGATAATCGATTAGTCGGTTTGAGTAATTTTTTAAGACAAAAGTAAAAATTCTTTGATTCCATCTTCTTAAATGTGAATATTTTCTAGTTTCTTCTCTCCTCTGTGACAGTAAACTGAATATCTTTGAGTTGTGGACAAAACAAGACATTTGAGGACGTCATCTTGGGCTTTTGGGGAAACAAGGATCCACATTTTTCACCATCTTCTGACATTTTATAGACCAAACAACTAATCGATTAATCGAGGAAATAATGAACAGAATAATCGACTATGAAAATAATCGTTAGTTGCAGCCCTAAATAACATCTTTTTTTAGTAGGTAATGTTAATTCTGAAAAGGTACTGGAAATTCAATATTTTACGCAACTGAATTTTATCAACTTAAATATAAGTTGGTGAAGGGGGACTATACTTAAAAAACACACAATGCTGTAATTTGGATGGGCAAAGAAATAAAAAAAAAAACATCTATTTTTTTATTTATTCTCTCTCTTTTGCAGGAACGTGCTGATCACATTCACACAGTTATTCACATTCTGCTAGCCACTGAGCGAGCTGCTCAGTGGTCATGTGCTATACTATGTCTCACTTTTTAAAAGCCACAAATCCAATGTGCCTGAAGTGAAAATACAGTGGGCAGACAATAGGCTGTTAAAGCAATAACGTCACAGAGGCCACTTGGTTATTACAAAGAAAGGTCAACTGAGTGATAAAAATAATGCTCTTTGATGTTAAATATCATGTTATCATGGTGAACATACCAAAAGGTGAGTGAGTTATTCTAAATTTACTTATTTAAATGTCAATACCTTTGACTAATTTCACATTAGCCACCGCCTACATTTGAGTGAAAAAGTACCTTTCACAACATTTTAGTCAAGTTTTAATAGTAAGAATAAAAATAGCTATTAAGCTATCAAGGCTGCCACTTGCTCGTTTTGACATCAATAAAATGCAGATCACACGTAACTGTGTGGTTCAAGTGCTTTAAACAGTCTGACAGTTCAAGTTCCTGTCAAGGAGAGAGCTGCAAGAAACCACGTTCTTTCATTGTTTGCAATTCAATGTGTGTGAGTGGTGGTAATGCCAGAAACTCTGTTTCTGTCGTTCGTGTGTGTGTGTGTGTGTGTGTGTGTGTGTGTGTGTGTGTGTGTGTGTGTGTGTGTGTGTGTGTGTTGTGCCCAGGAAGAGGTACCTATATGTTTGTCAACCTCAAATGTGATGTGTGAAGCCACTTCTTCATAACATTCAGTACAATATTTGCATTACAGGTTTTCATTATCAATGAATCTATAACTTTTTTCTCAATTAATCAATTAATGGTCTGGTCTATAAAATGCATATAAATCCAATAGTCCAAGGTGACGTCTTAAAAATTGTTCAGTCAGACCACCAATCAAAAACCCAATAGCATTATGCAGTTTACTATTACAGAAGAGAAAAAGAGAAAATTGAAGAGAAAAACAGAAAAAACTTGAGATGGGATGCAAAAGTGACACCTATGATCAAAAGAAATTCCGGTTAACCGAATAATAATACAATCTAATAATATTACTTAAATCTATCTTGGAGCAGGGTCCCTGTGGCCCCTGTGGTCCCCTTGGCCTAAAAACTAAAACTAACAAGGTTATGGTTTCATTTTCCGTTTCAGACACTAAGCACAATGGAAGAATAAAGACGACTGGCTATTTTTCATTTCGCTTTCTACACTTTCAATTTTCGAGACCGTTTGGCTTAAGGTGGGCAAAATTTAATAATTAAAAAAAAGCCTTGAAACACGCACTGTCCTTGTCAATCGTTTAATCCAGTAGCTATTTGTATGAGAAAGTGTCAAACTTGTTCTACAATAGTAAGCCCTAGTTTGTAATAGCGTTGTTTTTATTCCTAATATTTCCTACTCACTCTATTCACTTTATATTTATAACATGCTTAATTAAGCTACATTTGAATCACACTGTACATCAGCCCAGCATCTATCTGCCTGTATTGTGCCATTGAACATGGATGGAGTCGTTGCTATCATGCCAAGCGGACAGGACGTTGGCTGACATTAGCCAGTTAGTTAACTTAGCTAGATGGTCAAGGCAAACAACGGCTGGATCTTTCCCCACTTGACAACAACGGGGGAAGATGACAAACAAACTGGTGTGTTAGCTAAATAGACCAGACAGATATTTGTCTAGGTGGGAACATTTCATAAACGGGTATTTACTCACCTCGCGAGCTTAGCCAGACAGCTGGCAAGTTACTTCCGTTTCGTTCAGTACATAAGACGCTTCAACCAAGTTGTAGCTCCTCTCTAGACGGATTTTAAGTATCGTTTGTCGGCTATTTGATTCCAAAACTTACCAAGAAAAATATCCAGTATCCAGAGGAATAAAAATATTAGGTTAATTTAATGGATTTTGTTGAAGAGCGGAGACGCAATCCTCCTCTTGTTCTTGCGAACCCTTCCTGACAAGTGTCGGCCCCTTTCCCGAAAACAACGCAATGGCCTGGAGAGTTTAGAGAGCTTATTGGCTGTTCCGCCCGTCACTCAAGATGACGAAATTAACTCTTTGCTGGGCAAAGTCAAGACTGAACATCATATTTGACTATATTCAACTTTACTGTCATTGTACAGAGTACAGGTACTGAGACAACGAAATACAGTTTAGCATCTAACTAGAAGTGCTAAAAGCAGTGAAGTGCAGAGTAATGTACAGAGTAATATACAGAATAAAATATAGAATACATATGGATATGAATAAACAGTAAGAGGTACGAATACGCTAAGATACCGTATGAACATAGTTGGCAGTGCAGGTAATATATATATAAATACAACAGCTGGAGGTATGATATGATTATGGTGTATACATTATAGAGTCAATATGCATAGTATAGACAATGGTATTTGTCAGTCTTAATTTTAATCCAACAAGTCTTTAAAACGACTAGGAAAAAAAATGGAAATTTGAACATCTAGGCCTATATGCACTGGTGGAATGGAACTAAGTACATTTACTCAAGTACTGTACTTAAGTAAAATTTGAGGTACTTATTACTATACTATATGTGAGTATTTCAATTCCAACTTTATACTTACTTATACCATAACATATCAGAGGCAAAAATTTTACCTTTTCCTCTACAAGCCTACATTTGTCTTGTCGCTTTTTTTTTTTTTTTTTTTACAATTTTCCTGCAGTAGAAACCATGTATCTCCAAATTTGAAAAATGGGTTGAGAAAATTCTTCTACTTCTTAAGCTAAATAAACTATTTAAAACCCCTCTTAGATTAGATGGAAGAAAGTGCATTGTCACAAAGCTAAAAACAGGGCTGTTTTTCCGACACCATGAAGACTTGAGTTTTTAGAGATAGGCTGTTCTCACAGAACAGCGACACTACAAACATATAATAATCCTATAGAATAAGATGCATTGCTGTATAGAATCTACCCAATAAAGGAGTCAAAATTAGCACAACCTTAAAGATCTACAGCAGTAAAATGCAACATACACATTAATGCAGCAGTAATATTAATCCAAAATATATATATATATATATATATATTTTTAGAGAACATTTTACTGCAGAACAATTAACTTTTGATACTTTGTTGACAATGCTTACATGCTTTTGCTTAAGTAAGGTTTTGATTGCAGGACTTTTGTAATGAAGTATCACAGTGTGGTATTGATACTATTACCTGAGCAAAGGATCTGAATACTTCTTCCACCAAGGTTTTTTTACACTCATGGACTTCGCAGTTGTGCACACCTTCTGTAGCAGGTAGGGCAATCTTTCACCTTTGCCATTCTGTAGGTGGCACAAATGTAGGTAGTTCCTTCCAGGTCTTTGTTTGAGCAATCTAAAACTTTGTGATTGTGTTTCCAAAACCGAACAACATGTAGTCATAGCCTGGGTTTGCACTAACACTGCATGGTCCCAACCTCTTGCAAATTTGCATAACTGCCCTTTTGGATGTGGTTGTATACTGGAAACTGTAAGAGCATTCCAGTGGTGAAGCACTGCCAATATCCTAAATGTGTTGAGGTATACCATACTTCATGTCTTGCATCATGGAATTATGTTGCATGTTATGTAATATATAATTTTCTACTTTTAAAGGGACATTTTAACAAAGAGGAAATCAAGAACCATTGACAAACAGTCGCAAAAGTGTGTGACAATATGTGACCGATTCTCTCCTAGGAGTCAGCAGACTAAAAAACAAATAATGGAGTTTCCCCACTCACATGCATACTAAAGATTAAAGAGACAAAGTGTATATATTAACATATATATTTTTTTATAATGGCTCTATGAATGTGGAGAGAAAATGAAGTTCAGTGACTTACATAAGTTTAGGATAACACTTTACCTTAACTTCCCATATTTAGCATTTATACACAAACATTTAATAGATGGCTAAGATGACACTATAATATGTTTGTACGCAGCTATACGGACATTTTAAGTGTTTATTTGTGTGCAGTGTTTGTCGGCAATTATAACTTCTCCAATGTAGACATATTCTATGTAATTACAACAATGTTTTGCTGTATTATCTGTGTATACACCAGCCATGGCTATAGGAGTTACAGTATAGTTGCTGACAAATGCAGTCATTATATCTTTTGAATTTTCTCACCTTTTTTCACATCAGTCCTCAATGTGTAGTAGTCAGTGTCAAATACAGTTTTTCTTAAGCTGTTGGTGGATACTTCAGTTCAAATTACATCAGCCCAGCATTTATCAATTGTAATGACTATCGGTGGATTGTTCTGGTGGGTTAGGAAATAGACAGAGACCTGTGTGGGGATAAGGGGAAAACTACTTTCTTCCTGCAACAAAAGAACAAGGATGTTAAACACAAAAATGGGTGGTTAATTTTAAGGGAGGGACTTCTCATGCCACATCCCAGTAAACACATATTGCCTTGCATTAAAGGAAGTAAGACAGAAACTCACCATAATCATGGGTCACAGGTAGAGTTTTGTTGTTCAATGTACATTAGTTGGTTTCACTATCATTAAATTTAGGGGATTTGAATGCCTGGTCTAATTTAGAAAATAGCTCTTTTAAAAAAATCCTCACTTGACTTTTCATATTTTATTATCCAAAAATATGCTTTACCGTAAAGTATCTAGAAATTGCACGGTGAGTCAGAAAAACATGTGAATCAAGGCGAATTGAGCAGATTGAGGTTAGAGACAAAAACAAAACATGTAGCATGACTCTTTGGGGATTTCCACAGCAGCTACAGAATGTACCCTTTGAGTAAAACATTGTAAAGACAGGTGCAGTGACCTGTGGTTTATCAGACACGAGTCAAACAGTGCATGTATTATTCAAAACAGGGTTCTGACATGACAGATCACAGTTAAAGTGTTTTGATCTGTGATGTATTGCTATCACATATTGAACATAACATAAAATAACAATGACATAGCAATTTCTACCAAAATGGAGACCGCCGCTGTCATTGATGTGAATCATACATAGGCATACATGTAAATGGACTGCATTTATATAGTGCTTTTCTAGTCTTAACGACTACTCAAAGCACTTTTACATAGTACAGCATCATTCACACGCACATTTAGGGTTCAGTGTCTTGCCCAAGGACACTTTGACAGGGCCAGGGATTGAACCACCGACCTTCCGATTGGTAGACAACTGCTCTACCACCTGAGTTGTTTTCAAAACTGTATTCAGCCAAATATATTACGCTATATTTAACATGAATCGTGACAAATGAGCACTGCATATTTCAATAACAGTGGGACTCTGGGACAGAGCCGTAGATATTGTTATTTAGACCACAAAGCACGTCAATAATAGATCTTTAGCTCCCTCTGTTGACAACTATGTGGAGCAACCATTCAAGACTACCTTCCGCTTCAGCCTGCAGAGCAGTGCCCCCAGTAAGGGACAACTCTGTGTGGATCTAATAGTTTAGTCAGGAAAAAAAACTTGAAGAACACACTGTTATTCTAAGCTTCAGATGTATATGGCGTTAGGACTTATGTTGCAATGCAAGGTTCATTAGCATAGAGCCATCAGGCTAGACTATGATAAAGAAGACCCACTATTCAGGAAATTAGGGCAGATGGTTTTCTTTGTCAAGTTTGCATGATGTACATCAGTTTTATTGCTAAGTGGAACTTTCCTTGCAATGCTATGAAAAGAGCTGTCAAATAGTATTCAATGTAATCTTAAAACTGATCAGATGGATCAGTTACTCAATAGTTGACTGTTTTTATTGTTGTAACCTTCTGTAGTTAAGATCCACAGAACATTTAAAGGCAGAGATGAATTAAAGAACATACACATTTGAATTAAAGAAATGTCACTTTATTTCTTATAGTTAAGCAGAAGTTACATAATTAGAAAACATAATACTAACTTACAGGTTTTGAATTTTTTATACTTCGACGTACAAAAAAGGCCTAAAAGATTGTTCAACAAGGGGAAACTATTTTGTAAATAAAAACACAATGACTTCTGGATATCACATTAACGTTTTTAAAGCAACGTACCACAATATTTTTTGTTTACATACTCACACTTGTCCACCTTCTTTTTGGTCCTCTGGCTCGTTAGCCCGAATATACTTTGATTCACTGCACTTGGGTCAATTTGGCAGCCATCCTTCAGTTATCACAGTACTGTACCTTCGATGGGGACAGCATCAGCACCGTGATAACTGAACCAGGGCAGCCTGACAAATCTAGCAGTCTGCGGCTTTGCTCCATTCGTCATCCAACCATAATGTGTTCTCCAGGTCAACAGATACAAAGATAATAATGTTTTCCTTTTTGCGTTTTTTGCAGCACATTTGATGGTATCTCATTAAAAACATATGCTAGTTGTATCTCCAACATTTCGTTTGTTTGCATAATGAATACATCATTTTCAAATAACATACAGTAGCTAATACAATAACAGATTAATCTACAGAGTAATATAGGCATGTCATTTAACAATCTGATACATTCGTTTTTTTAAATATCCTTCCAACTAATCACCAGCAGGAAATACTTTGCCCTCTAACCATGGGATTTAACCCTTAAAGATCCAATAACATTTTGGGGAGATATAATACCTTTAAAAAAACAAATTCATAAAGTCAGAGTGAAAAAGACAAAACATAAACTATATAACAGTTGTATTGTAACATAAATAAATCAGTTCAAGGCTAATACAATCCTGATTCTCCAGCTTTTCTTTATACTACATCCCACTGCCTGTGTCAGAAATATTGTCAGAAAAGTTTGGATCACAAAGTCTTAAAAGTTAAATGAGTAAGCTCACATATGCATATAAATCAGGACAATGTCATTGTATGTAATTTATTTATTTAGGCCTTTGAGATATGGCAGGTTTGTACCAAAAGTGGTACAGTTATTGATTCTGTACTGCAAACAACAGACTCTGTTGTCCATTATATGATGAAACGTCTACCTGGGAAGGTAACCCTAACCCTAATGACAGTTAATAATGCACAACCCTGCACTTGAAATTTGAACTCGACCTACTGGCTGTGAATCTGTGATTAAAAACAACATTGCACAATTCTTGGAAATGTGAGGAGGAAGCTTGCTTCAAAGTCCTACGTAGGCTATTTTAACATGGTTAGTTATTTTTCTCTTTCCATATCAAAGTTTTTTTTAAGTTTTTTTTTAATATTATTTTCCATTCTGCTGGTGCACAGATGGCTCGTAAATGTTGAATCTTATAAAACAATTACAGGTAGAAAGACTTTGTTTTTTCCAAACCTCCTTCCTGCTAGGACTTGGTCGAGACAAACTACTGTATATTATTCATACCAACCACAAGGCCGAGTGACGTTAGACTTGTTATGATTCTCCTCGCGGGCTCCGCCCCCCTCGGTGAAGGCAGCCTCTGGAGCAGTCCGGTGGCGTCTCTGCCCGGTGGCTCCTCCTCCTCCGCCCTCCGCACTTCATGTAAACAACTCCATTAGTCCCGCTGCTCAGGGCACTGGCCAAAAAATGTTCATGTCAGAAAAGCAAAGCAACATGTGCAAAAAAAAAAAAAACTAAACATGGCAGAGGACAAACAAATTGTCAGGGCGGAATGCTCCGTTTGTCTGTAACAGGAGACCCTTTGAAGAAAGCGCGTCCATATTGCATAAAACCCTCAATGTAAATAACTGGGGGATGGCTTATAACCTACAACCGTGAAGGTAACATATGGGCTACAGATCAATGGCTCCGATACGTTCGAGGAAATAAGGACAACAGCAAGCAGCCTACTGAAATAAGCGCTTGTTGCCGTTTTCTACAAATAGGCTAAACAAAAGTTGTCCAAAATCTTAGCAACCTAATGGCATTAGGTTACATATTCGACACGCATACCTGCTTAAACTGAAAAGCGACTAAAGGCGAAATATAAGTGCAATGTTAAATATTGTGCAGCCAAACGTTAACGCCCAGCATTGCATACACGCCCCTTTTCTAGACAAAAACGAACAGCATGCTGTATGATTCAAATATATTATAATCATTTATTCTTAATTAAATTCATTCCGCATTAAATATATAACACACATTGGCTCACATACCTGCAAATTTCCCGTTTAATGTCCCGTGTTTACATGACTGTTTTTAATGACGCAGCAAGACTACACAACGTGATTGTCGCCATTTTTTGTTGTTATTGAATTCTCCAAAGCCATGTGACGAAAATGATCGTGAAATTTAAAACAAGCTTCCGGGTGTGGAGACTAATACCTACTTTCGCGAGGCTAAAAAAGGTTAATCTTCCGAGTTGTTTGATGGATTAGTCTGGTAACTCCACTGACTGAAGACTGAAGGCTGTGCGCAATTTCTGACAGCTCCGGGACGCTGCCGCCGCCGTATGGCTCGCAACAAGTACAAGTTTCACTGGATTCGATCCACCCGTCCGCAAATGTTGCGCGTAATGACAACGACTCATGTGCTTTTCTGAGCCTGCTGCCAGCAGTGCAAAACCAAGAAAGATAACAACCCCATGAACCATAATGAATAATAACAGCTCTGCTTTGAGAGAAACACTGTCAACAAGTGGTGGAATCCAAGAACAGCCCACTTTAATAGTGGGATCATTTGCATGGTATAGCTAATTAATTTAGCCTATTTATTGCAGAACTGAGTCTTGAAATGTCAACTTGTCGTAAATAATTCCAAAAGCCTATTACTGTAGAATAATCATTTATATTATATATTTCCATTGCAAACCAAATATTTTTATGGGATCAGGTGACTGACACACCCTTTTCTGGCTTGTAAGTAATTAGTTGCATGGTAGTTTGTCTC
Source organism: Zingel zingel (assembly GCA_023566125.1). NCBI lineage: Eukaryota > Metazoa > Chordata > Actinopteri > Perciformes > Percidae > Zingel > Zingel zingel. Next base: position 29,475,048 of record CM042322.1, on the reverse strand, counting down.
CATGCAATCTTTGTACCAAGCCTCAACTTGAACTGAAGGTGTGATTATCTGATTTCCGCTTTGCAGTTGCAGATCAAAATAATATCTAGCTTTCCAAACAGACTGCAATAGGACATATTTGTCTTAAACGTTCTGCACAGAAAGGCGCTCCCTTACTAAACTTTAGATGTGTTGCAGTGAACTAAATTGGCTATGCAATTTTATTTTTGTGTTTTTGCTTTTTAGTATGTTGTAGCATGGAGGAAAACATGATGGTATTTCTACCTATGAGTTGGAATGATACATTTTCACCTTTAAACGCATTCTTCTTCTTCTTCTTCTTCTTCTTCTCCGCCTCTTCTTCCTCTTCTTCTTTATTCTTCCCGGTGATATCAATGTTGTAAAATATAATCGTCACAATTTCCCCTCTCTTAAGTGACTTAAGTAACAGACGACAGTTGCTGTTGTTGTTGTTGTACATCACTTGTATAAAAAACTACAGTAACCAGTTTACCCCGCAAAGTTCATGCGAGTCAGTCATCCGCATTTTTTCTGGATGATGTGCGCAGAAAAATAGGGCGTTGTGGAGACACCCTCCTCATTCATTCGCAGAGAAAAGTCTTTGTCCGCAAAGACGTAGATGGGTGTAATGTATCCTTAAGCGACCGAAAGAAAAAAAGGAAAAGGGCGTTTTGACTTGATCCGAGTCATAGAGCAGGATAGCCCCAATGTGCGCAGAGAGTGGGCTCTGTGTAGATAACCGCAGACTCCAAAGAGAAGCTGAAATCTACATTGGCAACTATAACTTTCAAAGCCATTCAGTCTTTGGACCACTTTGATCGCTCATGCACCCAACTAACTAGGGGTTTTTTAAAAAAGAGGTAATTTACTTCTTTCCCTAGCGCACAAAGAGGACAAACTAACAGTTGTGCCTCCCATAGGTTTTAAAGTTGCAGTCTGTGTTTGAGGAAGACATGGCCAAGTTATTCCGAGCTGCTATCATGGGTCCACCAGGATCAGGAAAAGGAACGATATCCAAGAGGATTGCGCAAAGCTTTGGCCTGCAATATCTGTCCAGTGGCCACTATCTACGCGAGAGCATAGCGGCAAACACAGGTAGGATCTTCCCGTGTACTTGAGCCCAAACGTCAATATTAGGGGTGTCAACAGGAAGAACCAGTCAGCAGGGAAGTCTGTGGAAACTATGCGGCATGTGGATCTTCCTCTTAATATTATAATAAGGGTCACAAAAATGTAATCATAGCAAAACATTATTGCAGAATGAGATGGTGAGATGTGCGCATTTTGGGATCCACAGTTGTTTTCTAGAAGCTCATTTGACAGTTGGCCAATCTTCACATTTCAATCCAAGCTATAAAACACGATACATTTGGATGACCACAAACTTAATTCTTATTTATCAGATTTCAATCTAGTACAGAGACTGTGTCCAACACCACGATGACTCAGTGTTCACTCCAGTTAACGGGTTTTTCTTAGAATATTTCCACAAACTTACACTTTAAATCATTGATTGTGTCTCTTACAACTTTTCATTGTAGCTACCCAACCGGATTAAATTGAAATCCGAGCATGTGCCAAGCTGATAATAAAATTGGTGTTCAGTGCAGAGAGCTTAAGTAAAAACATGTGTGCTTGGTTGCCATTTCTGAAAAGTAAAGTTGTGGCTTTGATGGATCAGGTAACTAAACTTTTTTTTATTTTAAAACAAGTTTCAGGGTTTATAAACCAGTTAGATCAATATGCGTGTTTGTTTAACAAATCCACAGCAGGCCCCAGATGTTTAGTGTAATTTTGGGAGGCTACATCATTTTAACCATTTACAATCTCTGGTCTGATAGTTACACAATAACTAGATGCTCATATGTGGTAGCAACCATGCTTTTTTAATATCAAGACCTTGATAGATTAAACAGGCCCTGTCCTGTCTTGAACTTTAGAAGCACACATGCAGTGACTATGTTTACCTTGTCTGTTATGGATCAGAGGCAGGTGTGCTGGTGAGGACCTACGTAGAAAGAAGCATGCTGGTGCCTGACCATGTGATGACAAGACTGATGCTGCCCAGACTGGAACACCTGATCGGCCACAGCTGGCTGCTGGACGGTATGAAAATTTGTGTTTTTATACAATAAGAGTGCAGGGTCTGTACTTTATTTTACTGATGCATTTATGACACACCGGCTTTATCTTTCAGCAGCCTTCATTCTTCACTTTGTTTAATTGTAGTGAGGGAATATGTTTTTTGTAATGCAGCATCATGGCCAGTAATGGAAACTGCCAGCCACCCCTTAAATCTGATTGGCCAACCCGGGTGCCACCCCCCCCCCCCAAATCCCAAGACTAATAGTCATGTTAGAGGCCATTGGGCATGCATTTTCTACACCATATGCAATGTGTCTTTTACTTGATCCTGAGGAGGTAGCTACGTAGAAAAATACGCTCTACATTATCTGATATACCTAATCCAGTACCAGCAGGTCTGTACATGCTCTTGACTGTCATTCCACTATCAACAGCCATAGATGATGTGCATTAGATTCCAATCAAAGAAAAAAAAAGAAAAGATATAAGATTTTTGCCATTAATACAGGAGAGTCCACATGTTCCCCGTGCTGTCCTGATCTATAATGCAAGTTTCACAAATTATTTTTTATTCACATTCAAGTGACCACTTATTGTCTTATGTTGCTGGTTTTGTATTGTTTATTATTACTGCTTTAATGCTGTTCAATTGTTTTGTTGCTGTCTGTTATTTCTGTGTTCCTTTAATTGTAAAGTGCACTGAGACCATGTCTAATGGTGATTTTACACTTTAAATACATTTGATTGATTGATTGATTGATTGATTAGTTAGTCAATTAAAAAAACTGTTTGTATGTCTTTACTTATGGTGGAGATCAAGTCACTATAAAGTGATAACACCTGTAGTGATATTATTACATTCTACATGTCAATGTGTTATCAATTCTTGTGTATGTGATACATGAGGATTCACATGTTTGCCATCCATATACAAAAGTACATGTTCTATGGAAATGGCCTCAGAATTGTGATAGGTTAAGAAGTTGGTAACATATTTAGTTTGAGTCATTAGTAACAGAGATGATAATGTCCTGACTGCTGAGATGACAAACTCAGTGTCTTTTCCAAGTTAAATATTATCCACTATCTGTAAGAGAGATGCCAAACATTGATGAAACAAACTAGTTGGTGGTACTCATGTGTAAACCTTGAAACATGATCAATAAACAAATGAACAAATGCTTTTTTTTAGCAAACAAATCAAGGTTACACACACACACCCACACACACACACACACACACACACACACACACACACACACACACACACACACACACACACACACACACACACTCATAAACTGAGACAAACCCCATGCTGCCCTACCCCGACGAACTAACAGACACATCTATGCATATATATCCTCCCTAAATATACCTTCTCTTTCCCTCTTGTATCCTTTGATTGGTGCCTTCCTGTCACTTGTGTGTGGGCAGCATGATGCTCTAGTGGTTGGAGAGATTTAAACGCTCTTTATTGACCAAACAATGGAACATACAGAGCAATTGCCAGTTTCCCCTCCAACACACACGGAAGCAATAAACTGAAGTGCATACCAAAGCATACTAAAACAAGATAGAGAGAAAATGGCCTTAAAACTGAAGGACCTACATTTACGGTAAGCTTGCCATGTGAACACCCACCATGCTGAAGTATCCTTGAGCAAGGCACTGAATACCTGCCAACCCCACTGGTGCTGAGTTTCCCTGTAGAGATCACAGCAATGTAATTCAATCACAAATGTAATGTGCAAGTTTCATTACAGAAATGTTGGTCTGTCGGTCCAGGATGAATCCTTCCGACTTTAGTGATCCCTTGACTTTTCCTCTAGTGCCACCATGAGGCTGAGATTAGATGGATTGCTGTGACAGTTGGTTACAGATATCCGTGGTCCCCAGAAGATCATTTAAGCTGACCTTGGTGATCACTTGACTTTTCATCCACTGCCATCAGCATGTCAAAGTTTTCACTTATCCATTAAATAAAGATGGATTGGCACATATTCATACGGACGTTCATGGTTCCGAGACGATGACTTTGGTGATCAAGTGACTCTGTGACATCTTGTGGGTTGGAGTGAAATGTCTTAAACTATTGGATGGATTGCCATGACATTTAGCACAAACATTCATGTCCCCCTCAGGATGAATTGTAATAACGTTGGTGATTCTCTGACTTTTCCGACCAACATTAGGTATTCAATTTATCCAATACTTTTTATGATCAAATACCTTTAAAAACTAATGGCATTCCCAACATTTTCAGCTGTACTTTGTGTTTAGTGCTAATTAGCCATGTCAGCATGGTAACAAGCTAAAATAAGATAGTGACCATAGTAAACATTACCTGCTAAACACCAGCATGTTAGCATTTAACTCAAAGCACCACTGTGCCTCAGTACACCCTCACAGAGCAGCTAGCGTCTTATTTTAACTGCTGATGGTTCATCCAGGTCATTTAACTAAGGGTATTGTTTTTTTCCAGTAAGTTCATTCACATACATAATATTGTTATTATGTCACGGCTATAGGCACTCTCACTGGAAAACTGGAAACAGCTTGAGTCCAAGTTTACTTATACAGGAAATGAATGGCATACTATTCATGTACAGTATGTCTTCCTTATGTTATTGACTCACAATGATAATCATAACTTCAAAAATACACATGCAACATAATCTTGAATGTAGTGTATTGAAAAATAAAGGTCAACCATCAATGTAGAACACTGAACTATTCCTGGTGGCAGTGCCTCTCACATTCTATCTCTGCTCTCTGTCTAGGTTTTCCCCGGACTCTGTCGCAGGCCCAAGCCCTGAACAGTTTGTGTCAGCTGGACCTGGTCATCAGCCTCAACATCCCCTACGAGACTCTGAGGGAGAGACTGAGCGACCGCTGGATCCATCCAGCCAGTGGCCGAGTCTACAACATGGGCTTCAACCCGCCACGAGTGCAGGTCTCAGAAGTCTGAAAGTTACAGTAGAGTTAGAGTGCTTGGAATATTCTACATCCTACATTCAATATGCAGTATAAGACAACTTGTGTCTAGTTTAACTTTTGAAATGAAAAATATTCATCTTCATAGATTATGGATTGAATTGTAATTTTAACTTGGTAATTGAACTTTCAGTGTGAAAGAACCACATCAGACACAAGTTATTCAAATCAGAGTTTTTTATTATTATTCATAAATCTTACAGCATGTCTGGAAACTTGTGAAAATAAGGCTATCCTGACAGCAGATGCCCTCTGTCTCCAGTATAGTCTCCATTGCCTCACTACAGGAAATTAGTCACATAATAAAGTTGTTTAGAAGCCCTATTTATTTATTAAATAGAATGCAGATTTGAAAAAGGATGAGGAGGGTTTGATATATCACCATTACACAATAGTACATTATGTTGACAACATTATTGCATTAACAATGGCTGAAAAGATCAAGGTTCAAGCAGCTACTGGACAACTCACCAATTTCCATGGCCAATGTTGATGTTATGTTCTTCATATCTTTATAATATATAAGCAACAAAAGATGCTGTAATCAACAATAATAATAATAATTATAATAATAATAGAATAAAGTATTGAATAGATATGTTTGGTAATCCCATGTGTTACAAGACTTCACTGCATTTTGAGTTCACCTTTGTTGCATGTCTGACCTTATTTTGCCTTCCTCAGGGTAAGGATGACATCACTGGGGAGCCACTGATTCAACACGATGATGACAAACCAGAAGCCCTGATGGCCAGACTGAGACACTACAAAGATGTGGCCAAGCCGGTCATAAACTTATACAAGTCAGTAAATACTTCAGTCTTTACTCAGTATTATTTCTACTGGCAGCCAACAGTGTCAGTTCTTGCCGTGGCATATATCAGATTGAGATTTTATTTAGATAGATACTCCAGCAGGTAAATGGTCTTTAGTTTTTCCAACATTATTGCAAAGTATCATAATAACATTATTATCACAGTGACTTAAGATTTGGATGCTGGAAAGAAGTGCAGTCATGTGCAATGTTGCACATAGGCAATCAAACCCAGATGTCAAACAATAACAAGACATGGAAGTCATGAACGGGATCGTGTGAATTTGGTAGATTCCTGCATCAAATAGCTTTTAGTCAGCAGTCAACTATTAAGTCTTAGTTTGATATTTTATGAATTAAATAAAATGAAATAATGGTCAGCAGAACTTTTTTTGGAAGTCTTGGATACTTGGCTGAGTTACATTTTGTTTAACTAAAGCACTGTGTGGCTCCAGAGGAAGCTGCATGAAGTCTGATTAATTGCCTCAAGTGATGTCACTTAAGTCAGCGTCGGCTGGGGCTGAAGACTTCAAGGTTGAAAATGAAAAAAATCTGGGGGTGTGTGTGGAAGTAGACTGCTCCTCATCTCTGCCTGAGGCTAGCGGCTCGAGACTACATTAGCCACTACTAGCATAGCACACCCGAATCTCCTCCCAAACTGCTGGAAGTTAAGTTGCATTGTGGGTGATGTAGGTCCCATTTTTTGACAAGGAAAAACAATGTGTGGATGCATCGATTTAGATCTTTTGTTATTTAACAGTCCATTAATCTGACAATGTTACAGGCATGCAATGCAGTTCTCTTTTACAATTTAAAGACTACGCCACATTCTGTCATTTAATCAATCAATATTTCAATTTCACCCAGTTTTTCTTATTATTTATCCCTTATTTCTTCGCTCAGGTCACAGGGAATCCTGCACTCATTTTCCGGTACAGATACGGACCGGATTTGGCCTTATATTAACTCCCTCCTCAGCACCAAGATGCACATGCAGCCATCAGATTCCTTCCAAACCCAAACACCCTGACACTTTTCTGAATTAAAAGATCACAGGGACACATCAAAAAGCAGCCAGAGGATGTGGGGTGATGTTTCCACATGCAGCTTTCAGTTTTCTTAAAAGAGAGGTTTAGAGAGATGAAAATGATCAAAACTGTCATCCAACATACATGTTATTCAATCACCAGGTGCTTTTTCAAATGAATGGTCCAATGCAAATATTTTAAGAGCTTAGTTGATTGTGTTGATTTCTGCATTATCATAATGAAAGGTTCAAGGCATTATCAAAACTGATCATTTTTTATAAATCATAATTTTACACAAGCACTCACCATCAAGCAACACTGTTTTTTGTATCTGCAATATTTCCAATTGGATTTAAATCATAGCACATTCAGGGAAGCTGTGGTAAAACCAAAGGTTAAAAGAAAAAAGTATGTAGAGAAGAAAGGATTTCCTTCATTGTAGCTCTACAGTATCAATATTTGATCACCGACGACAGAGAAGTAAGGTAGAATATTAAATCAAAAACCAACATTAAATATGGGCTACAAAACTTGATGAAATTATTAGGAAAATAAGAACTTTAATGAAAGCAAACTTAACAAAACATTACCTAAATATGTTATCTTTACAGATTTGATTAACTACACTTTATATTAGGTGTTTATAATCAAGCAAACAATATCATGTTGTTGCCTCTATGAATATACTCTATCATTTTAGAGTGAAACACTTTAATTATCCTTCAATGTGCAAATAACTGGGGAGTTGTAGATTCATTGAGCTGAATACACATAAAAAAAAAACATTTTATTCAAGTCAGTCTCACCACAGCCTTAACTGACAGATTTATTGAGGGCAACACTGACATTATGCATTATGTCTAAATCCAAAATCAATCTTGGACAGCCATTATTTGGTTCATTTTTTTCGTTTGCTTTGTGCACTGTATAAACAGCTGTTCTTTACTTTTGTACTGAAATGCTAAAGATTATTATTAGGGCTGTCAAACGATTAATTTTTTTTTAATCGCGATTAATCGCTGAATTTATCACATGAATAAAATTTGATTATTTTGCATTTCAGTTTTTAAGTACATATTAACAATGGAAAGCAATTCTTGAAATGAGACAGCGTTTGCACTTTGCAGCCGTGCTGGACTTGTACAAGATTCAAGAATCCCTCACAATAACTCTACAGCACACTCTGGCTGGGATGAAGACCAATGCACATAATATAGTGCCTTCAATGCTGTTACTTTCATAAGGTTGCCTTGAAATTTGTATCTTTAAAATGTCAAAGATTGTTGTTTATGAAATGTAATGTTTTGCAGTGTTTGTTTAACTTTAAGATATTGCTGGATATTACTTTAATAAGTAATAGGATTTGGAAGCATAACAAGGTCATATATGTAAAGGTCTTATTTTGAGGTTTGTTCGAATGTAGAAAGCACTGCTGCACGGTGAACAGCTTGTAAAATGTTAACCTTGTAGATTTTTTATATTATTTTGTAAGTGATTTTTTGTGTGAATGTTTAATATTAGTTCCCACCCTACAGAATAGCTTCTGGTAACCTGAAGTTAAAAGAAAGGTGTCATATTTTCATCTAATGGCACAGGAGTTTGCTTTTGGCAATCACGTAAGCACACCAGTACCTAACTTGTGCAATAAAGACCAACAACTGGGTTTTCATTGTTGTTTTTTTAAGCTGTGCTAATGCTGGCTCTGCAGCTTTCAGACTCTACAGTACTGCAAAATGTCATTACCTGTATTCATTATGAAGCTGAGAATTAGCAAAGTACACTTATCCTCTCACATGCAAAAATATATCTTTTTTTACATTTCTTTTGTGAGGTCAAACTGCCTTGTATCAATGTTTTTTGGTGGCATTTTTGTTTTTCTTATCTGGGGTCTAGAAAGAGTGGGTGTTGTATGTTATACAGATTAAAGGCTTTTAAAAGATAATGACAGACCAAAGATACAAAAAAACACTGACACTTTTACTCAATAATGTGTTTTGCTTGAGTAACAAAAGGATAAGATGTCCTGGCATAGGATGAGTCTGTAGGAGCAGAATATGATTTACACTTTTGTTACATGTTGTTAATAGTTCAGTTCAGAGTTCTTTATTGTCTGTCAGTGGGAATTTTGAAGGCATAAAACAAGGCATAAAATGTCTTTGCAGCACACAACCAACAGAGTGATTGAGAACAATTTCATTACTGAACATCAGTGAACAGTGTCAAATAAAATCCCTTGAGATTGTCTGGAAAAGTAATTTCTAAAAGTGTCACTGAGAAGGCCTGAGTGACACTAATAAACACTGTGCAAGTTAACAGCTTGAGGGCGCCTAGGTAGCTCACCTGGTAGAGCAGGCGCCCATATGCAGAGGCTCAGTCCTTGACGCAGCGGCTCAGGGTTCAAGTCTCTCTGTCTCAAGTCTGTCCTGTCTATTAAAGGCTAAAATGCCCAAAAAATTATCTTTAAAAAACAAAGTTAACAGCTTGAATGGAACAAGGAACAAAAGAAAATGTGTGCCTGTTTGTTTTTGCTCAAGGAAGCCTACAGTTATATCTCCGCCCAGAGGGAAGAGGAATAAGTGTGTGGTCAGAGCTTGACAAGATTGACCGTGCCTTCTGCAAAACTTGTCTGTCAAAGATCCTTGTTAGAGAGAGCTGCTGTATGCCTATTATCTTGCAGGCCTCTGTAACAATTTTGGACAGGAGACTTTTGTTTTGTACTGTAAGGTTGAGGAAATTAAACAAAAAGTTAAAATGGACTCAATATAAGATCTGTATAACACATAGCACAATATGCCAGTCTGTGTCGTTGAATGAAAGGGCGTGGTGTCAAAGTGTTATGTTGTACAATATGTGACCTCACCCTACTGCTGATGTGTAAGGATTGTGGATTTTTTTCTTTCCTATTTTCAAACCATGCTGTCCAAATATGTTACATTCTGAAAAAATGAAAATATTTTCTCAAGGCTGCTCTCACTGTCTTTATACTTAATCTTGTACTTGTATGCCATAAAATGTACCTACCGTCCTACTGTATCTTATTTTGTAGGAGACAACCCAGCTAATTCATACTTTGGTTGAGTGCAGACAGTTTTCTTTATTTATACTTTTAAGGAGTATTTCTCAGTCAGAACATACTGTAAGCAAGTGGGTAGTGTAGTCAAAAACTTCAACTTTAGGCATATAAAGCTCTTTGGGTTTTAAATGACTAAAATGTTGTTGTTTTCTCAGATATGTCAAGTTTTGATTTCAGTAGTGGTCTGCCTGGGGAACCACACAAAACTTACTCTTACAACTCTAAATAATATCTGATAGCCTATTCAGTTAGAAATATAGCTGTGTCTTCTTTCTTTCTTTCTTTCTTTCTTTCTTTCCAGCACACATAAAAATAATAAAAAGGCGTTGCTCCTCCCTTCTTTGCTCCTTGATCTTTTATATCATGTGAGAAAAACAGGAAGCAGCAGGAGGGTGTGCTGCTAACTTGCCATAGATTTAGAAAAGGCGTACAGAAAAACACACACACGTGCGTGTGTGTAGCCTTCATAGGGTGTCTGATCCTCTCAGATCTGTAAATAAACCCTATGCATTAGAGGTTAGTTGGGCGTGCTAGACTGTTTTACTGGATTACAGTCTCATCTGCTGTGTTTACCGTTGACAGATGGTGTGCAGCTGTAGTTTGTCCTTGCATTAACCATAATGCAGATTTAGATGAGTATCCTGTGTACAACATTTGAAATGCAGCAGATGGTGTTGCATTTTAGGGTTTTTACTATGCCTCATGGCCACTGTTCTTATAGGAACCTTTACAACTGTGGCTCAGTCATTCTGTGACCTGATAAAACCATAATCATTCTTGGTGCATATCACCAGTAGGCTATTGGTTTCTCGATTAGGCCTACTGCAGCAAATTCACATGCAGTCATCATATAGGATATTATATATTAGCCAATATTCAACCCGTTTCGGAGGTCCATCCCAGGTTTTACCAGCTCTGACAGCTCTGCCAGGACTCGCTGAGCGGCGCAGTTTCTACCGTACAGACTCATGAACATCCACTCTTGCTTTTCCTCTTTTACGCTCATCCACATCATCTACAGATCTACCAATCGCCATCGCTGGTTTGTTGCACATATGCCAAAATGTGAATATGATGATGCCGTACCAGGTGCTGCCTCTGTAAATGTACTGACAGGTTAACTGGGAGATACCGGGGAATCCTCGCAGGACAGTGCGTCTCACAGGACGTTTAACGCCTTTAACCTTTGACTAGCAGCGAATGACACACCAAAGGTCGGTGTCTGTGAGCTAAGCCGAGGTTTAAAGCGCATCTAAACCACCGACACAACACGGCGCTCCCGGGGGGAGAATGATAGAAAGCGCTCTGAAAGGTACAGTCGTCTGTTTCTATTCATTTGATGTGATTCATGGGACGTGTTTTATTGACGTGGCCTGCATCTCTCACCAGGAAAAGAAGGAGAGCATCATGATCTGTGTGTGGATGTTACATAATATCAGGCTGCCTCTGTAAATTCACCCCCCCCACTCCCACATCTCTACTCGAGAGGTTATCACCAGTATGCACTTTCTCCATAGCCTACTCGTTCTTTTTATTTTTTCACTTTAGGCGATACATTAATCTAAAATCATAAAATCAGGGCCTCTATGTGGCGAGATGCGCACGCGAGCAACATGAATGACATCATTTGGGTTGTTTTTATTCAGTAGGTGTCGATTTTTTTTACACAGCCTAGGCTCCTAATATTGGACATATTGTTTTTTTTTTTTATGTAGGCCTATGATACTTATTACTGTTGCTTTATTCCTATAAATGACACCCGGAGGACTAGACTGAATTAACAGGGTGAACGCTGCCGCTTTGATATCAGTTGGATTTTTTTTCTGTCAGCTGATGATGTCGGTAACGGCACTTTAGGACACCAGTTAAAGGTACACATAACTCTGTCTGCAAATGATCTAAAGAGGACCGGTTTTTATTCATCGGTATTATTGCCATTTTGACCTGACTGATGTCTTTGTATCTTGATTATCAGTATTATCAGAATCACAATCTTCATCATCCAGGTCTGGCTGAGAGGACAGCTGCTTCTCTCTTGTCCAATTGCCTCACTGTCACATCGTCACGCACGTCACGTGAGCAGCTTAATGCAGCTTGGTGTGGTTCCATGCTCTGATCATCAGCCATTGATTCACCTTGTTCATCCGTTAAAAACAGATAGGTGACATAAGGACCTTTCGTTCATAGTCACAGTGAAATGTAATTTAGAGCGTTATAGAATGCGATGTATTATTACACCTAAAATGTGGGCGGGGCTTAGTAGAGCGACCCTTGAACATAAAGGCGTGGTTTAGCCAATAGAGCTTTTACCTCACCTACCTTAAGCCAGGGGCGATTCCAGGGTTTTACTTTGAACATAGCAATTCCAGCATGATTTTCTTGATGATTCTATTTTGTTTTATTATTCTGAATCTGCACAGTAACTAAAGTTATCAAATAAAAGTAGAAGTAGCAGAACATTTAAATACTCAAGTATAACTTTATCAAAATGTTACTTTAGTACAGCACTTGAGCAAATATACTTAGAGTCATCAAAAAATATGTTCATGTTTTATAGTAGAGAAAATACAGGGACTTGGATATAAAAAAAAAGCCTACTCAAAAATGACTTTTTTTGACACATATTTAGGAAGTAAAAAGAGATAAATAAATAAACAACACAGAATTAGAACTTGGACATGCTATTTATTTCTTTAAAGCATTTAAGTTCACTACTAAATGAATAGATTATTATATTTGCAATGCCTCTGTTTATAGTGCATTTAAAAGGTCACATGTAAAATGGGGTTTAAGCCTTGGAATTAGGAAATAAGTAAACAGGTAGAGAATCTGTCTTTGTGCTCAGTACCATTTCAACAGAATGCATGCTGTTGATGAAAACTGTAGTCCTCTAGTTTTCCTTCTCTAAGGTAGGCCTCCTGCCACCTCAGTGGTAGTAGCAAACCAGGGCAGCATGAATGCCATTGTTTATCTATGAAGACAAGTAGCAGCCAATGCGTGTCTGTCATGTTTCAGTTTTTACCACGCAGAACAAGTATCCTTGGATTACACAATCTAAAGTCTCACAGACTCAACCACATTCTGTCTTGTCAAGTGTGTCCTAGAGCTGATCCAGCAGATTCCTGGATTCTGCTTTAACAGTTACGAAGATAATGATTAATCCTCAATCTACCTTTGAGTGTGATGGTAAAAACCAATGAAGAGACACAAGGCCATTGTCAGCAAGCTATCACGTTACAGCAATGTCATAAAATGGTACCAAGCATACATGTAAAGGCTTTTTAGGAATTCTTAAAAGAGGATTGTAATTGAATGCCTCAAACGTCATCATAAGGTCTCTTCCACTGATCAATACATAAAATACATTTTATGCCATGTTTCCATAAGCCTTTATGCAATGGTTGCCCAACACCCATAAGGGGTAAACTAGCATCCATCATAACAAGCCTAGAAATGTTATGAATAATTTTGAAATAAGAGATGGCGGTCTGATGTTGGCCAAAATAATACCATATAAGCTTTTTACGCATTTGCAAGTGAAAAGTGCAGTTTTTCAATATTTTCTTTCAGGGCTGCTTTATTTTCTCTATTTATTAATCTGCTGATTATTTTCCCAATTCATTGATTCATCTTTTTGTCTATAAAATGCCCATTATAATTTCCCAGAGCCAAAGTTAAGAAAGACATTCACATTTCTTGCTTTGTCTAACCAACAGTCCAAAACCCAAAGATATTCAGTTAACTATGATATACGACAAAGAAAAGCAGCAAATGTTCACATTTGAGAAGCTGGAACTATTGAATATTTGGCAAATTTTGCTGGAAATAATTCATAATTTCTGTCCATGGTCTAACAATGATTATACTAATTGTTTCAACTCTATTTATGTTTTAATTGGGTTTTTTTCTCATGTCTTCATGTGTAAACCTTGGATTGTGGCAAAGTTTGTGACGTCCTTACCGCACCTGCTTGCTGCATCCTAAACAGTCACACTCATAAGGGGTAAATATTGGTAGGCACGGCTAGTACAGGAAGTTCCATGCCAACAATGGAGCGGCAGCACTTTGCATCCGGTGATGGCGGGGGTATCTTTCCTCCCTTTTGGACATTCTGTTCCCGCTGTGCTTTGAGTCCCCGGCTGCTCTCCGAAAAGAGTTTCCCAGGCTCATGTCCTCTTTTCAAAAAACATGCAGGGTTTTCGTTGCCAGGGGACAAGGCCAAAGAAGGAAGCATGCCATCAGTGGTCAGTGTTTTGTCATTCATGGATCCAGGGTCATTACACAAAAAAGTGGAGCTAAAATGACAAATTTGGAGCTGTAATTTCAAATCTGTTGGATTTTAATTATATTACAAAGAGCCTATTAACATTCAAAGCTGCTATTAGTCGAGTAGAGAAAATTCCCTTTGATGCAGTGAGTTTCCTTTTCCTGACAAAGTATGGTGCTGTTGTCTTGCAATGCTTTTTACAATGACAAGGCCAGGGGTCCTTGTTAATTTTCAGAACAGGACTCAACTAATAATTTTGCTGTATTGTAGGCCCAGATTCATAATTTCTTCCATAGAAAGCAGGTCTATTTTAACAATCTCAAAATGTATTTTATGTCTCTACACTTTTGCCCAAAGGACTTCTGTTATTTTAATGGATGACACTACAATTTGTTTAGCACACTTTAAACCATTATGACCTGTGCCTCTTGTACAGTACATGTACAGTCATGGTTACAGCAGACACCATCCAGCACTCATCTATACGGCATCTGTCTTCCATTTAAGTTGAGCAGTTAACTTGGCAACTATTGATAACCGATGTCAAAGCTGAAATGTTGATAAGATGAAATGTCAAACATTTGCAGGTACCAGTGAGGAGTTTCTGCTTTTCTCTGTCTCAGATCATTTTAAATTGAATACCTTTTTAGATTGATGGTTGGACAAAACAAGCAATTTAAAGACTTGAAATGTTGTAAGAGGCATTTCTCCAATTTTCTGACATGTTAGACATAATGAATCATTGATTAGTCAAGAAAATAATCAGCTGATCAATTAATAAGGAAAATAATTTACATTCTTTAAATGTTGTAGGCTAAGTATGTAATGCAGGCAGTGAAACAAGTGCAGGGTAGAACAAGTGCTATTACCATTACTACATAGGACAATCATAATTGGCTAGAAGCGCATAGACATTAGAAACCTTTATCAGGGAAATTCACCCAGAATAGGAACTGTGAAATTGGGATCCTACTCATTTTAACATAGGGGCATGTGAGCAAATGTAATGACATCACATGTAAGAGTCTTATCTTTGCAACCAAAAAACAACTATTATATTTATATAATATTATCATACATATTTTAATGTGCAATTTTAAGGCATGCTCATATTGATATCACACATGGTATTCCAAAATATACTAATGGGGAATTAGTATGTAGTGGTGCTTTAACTTCATGATATCTTCATACATTTTTAGGACCTTATTTTTGTATTTCTTCTGTATTTTTTATTTTTACATGAAAATATCCTGTATTGGTGAGCTTTAGGGAAAAAAATAATGAGCTTTAGGGAAAAAATAAGCCTATAGCGTATTCTGATTAGAGTATGTGAATAATAGATGCAGCAATGACATGAGAGGATTGTGCGTTGGGGCGGATTTCCCCTTTACTCAGTCGGGGACTACAGCACTCAGCAGCAGCATCAGCAGCTAAAGCGTCGTAGTAAAATGCGGTGCTGGTGAGAAAAGAGGAGGCGATAGACAGAAACAGAGAGAGAGAGAGAGAGAGAGAGAGAGAGAGAGAGAGAGAGAGAGAGAGAGAGATAGAGAGAGAGAGAGAGAGAGAGAGAGAGAGAGACCGGAAAGCACCCGGCAATATTTCTTTCCCCTAGAAAACAGAGGAGACCGGTCGTCCTCTCCTCCTCGGACATGTGGTTCACCCAGCAGCAGCAGTTGTAGCAGCGGCGGCTGTGGCGGTGTTGGCGGCGACATCGCAGCGTAGCCTATACGTCTTTGGAGCTTCTTTTGTCCTTTATTTCTATTTTTTGTGTGTGCTTCGGTAATGAGCTTGCTGGGGGCCTACAAGAAAAAGACCAGTTACGATGGCTATGAATCTTTGCAGTTGGTCGATAACGGCGGAGATAGCTTCAGTGTCGGCAGAGGAAGCAGCAGCAGCGGCAGCGTCACACTGGCAGGCTCCAGAGCGACCACCCTTGGACCGAAGGCAGGCCCGCCGAGAGAGGACTGCAGCACCATGGACAGCTCAGGTAAGAGTACTCACCGGAACTTGGATAGCGATTGCACGCCAACGTGAAGAGTGCTTGAGTATAACATGTGATGAGTTTACGCAGTAGCGTGGCCTGTAACTGTCCTGCTGAGCACAGGGGTAGCAGTGGACAACACAATGGCTAACAATAGTGAAAGTATACATTGATGCTATGCACCTCCTGGATTCCCCTCCAGGGCTCATGACTCCCAGACCCCACCTAAATGGCTATATTTGGCTATTGTATGCATGGCAGAACAGATTAAGACATGTTATAGTGCCATTGGTTTGGTGTAAAATGTCTAAAATTGTCTGCATTATGTGTGTTCTTACATGCGGTGCTAACCAGTCCTGTACATCTCTGTTATAGGGTGACCAGTACCAAAGCATTTGACGTACAGTTCAGACTAGACTTAGAAGTATGTTTAAGATATGTGTAAAGTTGGCTATAAAAATTTGCATGAATGCTCATAATAATTATGTACACATATCAGCACATACTATATTCTAGTGTCCATAATGTATTGAAATATGCAAAATTTGGAAGCAAATGTTTACAAACTTATTTTACAGCCAGTTGTCAGTAATATAAACCACATTTCATAGCCTATTTAATATTGCATATGGGCTTTTTTAATGTAAAATTGTTCTACACTAGTAATCTCATCTAAATAGTTAAGAGAATACATCCTGCTTCAGTTTTAGGCAGCAGAAGCACAAAATACTCTCAGTTGAGAAGTTTGGCCAATTGGCCATAAGTGATGGATTACAAAGCTAATGTATCCAGTTGAAACTAAAATCTGTTTATCATTAATCTGTTGACACATCCCGTAATTGCTTTATTGATTTCAGTTATAATAGGTAATTTGTTTTGACATCAATTTTGTCCTCTGGAAAAAAGCCTCTGGAAAAGGAAAAGGTTTTATGATGTTACTACTGCAACCCTTGCTACTGCCCACTACTACAATTACTACTGCTATAACTGTAATACTAATACTACTTAGTTTGTATGTATGTGTCATGCCAAACATTTGGCCCATCGTATATGGGACACCACTGTTTATCAAACATAAAAAACCCATCATGTACATCTGTTTAGTTTACCCTGATGAAGGGCGTTCCCCCATCATCACCCAGGCTATCTCCAAGTAACTAATTTAAATGTTTCATATGTGAACAGCCAACTCACTGTTTGCACAACATCCATGTTTACCAAATCATTTTCAGTTTTTATCCTAAAGCATTGTGCCGTTTCCAGTAAAAAGAACAATATTACTGCTAATATTACAATATAATGAATTATAGTATTTACAGTAAAGTGTAAAAGTACAGTGTTCACCTCACTGCAGTGCTCTGTGGAGTCAGCCAGCCTACAGGGATGAACATTAGAGTGAAACAAAAGAAGCAGGGTGAGGAGGGTGGCAGGGTCACTGAAGGAAGGGGATTTGGGTTGGTGGTGATGGAGGAGGGTTGGGGTGGAGGAGGGGGCTCCAGTATCAGATGTCTGTCTGGTCTGCCTGGTTTTACGGATGGTCTCTTTCATGTACATGTGTGCCTTTTTTTGTATGTCTATGCATCCGTCTGTCCCATTCAAACACATCCTGATACCGAAGGTTAAAGGTTGGCATTCTAGAAGAAGGGAGACACATTCATTGATCTTTCTGGCAACGACCAAGACCTCTCTGTTCTGTTGATGTCCGGCCCTATCTTACTGTCAGTGGCTGGGCTCTCTGTCTGCTGCTGTATTACCTGATGGAGCCTGTATCAGAGCCTTCCTCTGGTTTCTGTATTAGCAAGGTTTGTCACTGTATCTGGCACACCAGTCTGCACACTCCCACATCCATCTGGCCACGGGCAGAGAGGCACATAGACCAGCTAACACATTCACACAGATATACAGAGACATAGATACAACATAAAATAGAGGGAAAGCACATGATTTACAGGAGAGCAGAAATCTTGCTTACATGATTTAATTGAATTAATGAGACAGAAAAGAGGAAAACTATGCAAATTTAGATTTCTTTAATCTTTACAAAGTCTTACCTTTTTGGGCCTCTAACAGTTATTCTAATAAAAAAAATGTCACAACTCATAGACATATTTAACCTTTGGTATCACAAGCAGTTACTGCTTCATTTTAAGGGGTCACCAGCCAAAAAGAGAACCACTGGTCCAGACTATATATCAACTTCCTCAATGCCAGTTGGTGTTTACTAGCAAAAACAGCTAACAACGGGGAGTACCACTTTGGATTCATAGCCTGTTACTGCATTATAGAATACAGTATTTTAAAGATTGAGGCTGAAGATAACTGATACAAATTGTTAAATATAGTTTTAGGCACCAAAAATGAAACATTGTGATCCTTATTGCATTAGCAATTGTGGCCTATTAGCCCTGGCTCATCATCTAGCTAGGGTACTACGAGCAACATCAATCTTCAATATGAGCTCAAGCTCTGTTCATTTCTCAACAATATTACTTTACGTATTTCGCTGTGAATAAGGCATTGTCTCCCCTCTAAGTGGCCTTGTTTATATTTTGTTATAGTTTTTTTAGTAGTAAAACCAGCCTGACTCTCAATGTGATGGATTCAGTTTGTTATACAGCTATTAACATACTGCAGTTTTGTGGCGCCCTGGTGGCCTATAGGGGTTAGGGGGCTGAACTTGAGCTGCAACATCCCATATTTGAGTCTGTCTGGGAGCCTTCATTGCACGTCGTTCCCCATCTCTCTCTCTCTCTCTCTCTCTCTCTCTCTCTCTCTCTCTCTCTCTCTCTCTCTCAACTCATTGCCTGTCATTTTATTTTTAGTTTATATGTCAGGGACAATGCAGCGCACATTATTACATAAACATCGCTACTGTGTAAAGACGTTTATGAGCTTGCTTGGACATTACAGGTTTAGGACACAACTTATATCGAGCAGAATGGTGGATGCCATAATTAGGTCCCTTGTTTTGCAAATACAATGTTTAGTAATGTGTAGGATGCACAATCTATTTTGAAGAATGCTTACAAAAATGCTTGTAGTCTTGCTTGAGAATCCAAGGTCAAGCCAGGCACGTGTTCGCCTCTCTATAGTTTAAAACTAGGCCAAGAATTTGTAAAGGTATCAAAATATTGTGAATGTGGAAGAGGAAGTTCAGAGTGTCAGATCTTTTATACCAAAATGTTCTTTGAGTGTTTAACTGTTAGCTTGCACCTACAGTTGCAGTCACATCTTTTAATAACGTGTCATGTGTTTAGCAGCCTGTAAGACCTTGCTTGCCATTCAAAGCATTGGAATTCTCTCAGTAGATGATTAGGCAAACACAACCTTGTCTCATCAGCAGCATCTATAATTAAGCAGATTAGATTCCGGGGTTGACGCTGCAGTCATTCTGGTCCAGGACACAACGAGGTCCGGCACAGTGTAGTAGTAGCACTGAGATCTAATGCAGTGCAGTGTGTTTGCTTGTCAACTTTTATTGTTGTGTGCATGCATCCATCTGTGTTATTCACACCAAGCTGGACATTGAGGGAGAAATATTTGTGGCTGTAGGAGGAAGGAGACATATTCAGACAGCCCACTGATCCCTCTAGACATAACAAGAACTGTGTTTCTTTTTTCCTCTCCCTCAGTCATCTCTCTCTCTCTCTCTCTGTCTCTCTCTCCCCCTCTCTGATGCTATTGGTCGACTCTGTGAAAGCGATAGGAGGCGGTTGAGGAGGGAGGAGGGGTGAGCTATTGGCCTGGTCTTGTTTTTTGTGGAACAGTTCTAGTGAGATTTATCTGTAGCACATTCTTTCCTTCATCATAACAGATGCCTCTTTACCTGTGCAGGCATCGGAACATGATTGTCAGATCCAGGTCAAGCTCATATAGCTCGTGATTTCAAGGCAGAGCAGGATGCAGGTTTTCCTAATACACCCCGTCATGCTCACTGGCTGGGAAATTTGCATAGTAAGAATGTTAAAAATAGACCAAAATGTGCAGGTGAAATTACAGTATTTTCTGAAGAATGCAAGGGGAGCATTTCAGTTTCACTATAGCTAAGATAATTAAGGAATAGTTCAACATTTTGAGAAATATGCTTACTCTCTTTCTTGTCGAGAGTTAGTTGAGAAGATTGATATCACTCTCATGTCTGTAAAGTTAAGATAAAGCGACAGCTCGCAGCCTGTTAGCTTAGCTTAGCATTGAGACTAACAAGGGGGAAACAGCTAGCCTGTCTCTCTCTAAAGATAACAAAATCGGCCTTCAGACTTTGTTTTTGTATGGTTAAAACAAACAAGATCTAACATGTTAATTAGTGTGCTTTAGAGCTTTGCAGGTGATAGTAAGTGGATTTTGACCTTTTGGACAGAGCCATGCTAGCTGTTTCCTCCTGCCTTTTTGCTAAGCTTAGCTAAGCAGCTGCTGGCTGTAGCTTCATATTAGTGTGCAGACATGAGAGTAATATTGACCTACTTATCTAACCCTCTGCAAATGAAGGTTAAATGGTGATTGTATGGCATTAGCCCAGGATACAATCAACACATTAAGTGATATAGAAGTACATTCAATCAACAGTATTAACAGGGTTATTCTCGATTTATTAGACATCAAATACAAAGTACTTGTTTTTTTATTGGGAGGCTCAGCTTTCGCTGCATGTTATCTTCTTTTTTTTCTCTTACAAAGTGTTGATACTCTCTGCTTTACAGATAAATAAAGATGAAATGCCGGAAGCACACACAAAATATTCACCTCAAAAGCCAAGGACAATTGTGCACAGTTTCACAAGAAGTCAAAAATGAAGCCTGCTGTTAGCTGAAGGTTTCAAGGTTTAAAGACACAGATGTGATAAAGTCAGTGGTGCAGTATTCTAGGCTTTAATTATTTTTGTGTGTGCTTACATGCACATGTTTCCAGGTAACAATATCATACTACACATACAACAGTTGAGTCAAGTATAATTTGTTGTTACTGACAGAACTCCGGTCTTTACTGACCAGTTGCTGTTCAGTGTATTTACTCAGTTGTAGTTTTATGCTCCTTTCTATAAATACAAAAATGCTAATAAAAACTTTCAATAAGATGAAAATAGCTATTTTGTGTTGCTTTAGTAAAATTGGAGGATTTAAAACAAAAACAGCAGAGGTATATCTAGACTTTCATCCAATAGTATGAGTCAACCTCCAAAAACACTGGATTCCTACAATTCCCATGAACTCCGCATTCCAAGTACATAACAAAGGTTTCCTGTTTAAATGTTGAAGTCTCAAGCCCAATTTGAGCCTCCGATGACATATTATTTGTTTTGAGGTACCGTATTTAACCTTTCTTAATGCTGCAAATCACTTCAGTCACTGTGTGAGTGCCTGTTCAGTTAACAGTGGTAATCGTGTATGCCATAGGCAAAGTTCCATTTGAGTTTTTGTTTTGATTTTCTGAGGATCATATGCTGGATGAGTTCAACAAGCAGGAGCTTTATTCTTCAGAACAAAATCCCTGTCATTTCAGTTCCTGTGCCTTCAGAGATGAAAAGTCTAAATTTAAGGACGGAATGGAGTGAACCAGTCAGGGAAAAAGAGAGGAGTGGAGGGATCAAAAGTAGACAAGTAGTGAAAGAGTTTATCAGTTACTGTTTATGATTAACACTGTCTCAGCAGCCAGCAGATTTCCTCAGAGACAGTGTTTGTGATGTCTTTGTAAGTGCGAAAGTCTGCTGTTAAAATCAAGCAAAAGTGTGCCACTCCATTGCACCACAAAATCATCAAGATTTTTATCTAAAAAAAACCTGGCACATCTCAGAGGATTTTCTTCTGTAAAAAACTTGAAAATTAGTGTGATCACATCAGCATTATATGTGAGGAGATACTAGGTAGGGCATGGCCTGCATCCACATCTATGAGACCTGAGCTTGACATAACATTTGAATTTGGTTATTTCTTCATTAAAGAGAAGGAGATATGATTGTTTTGGACACACATAATGGCTTTCTCACATAGGAAGAACAACTTATCTGGAAATAATAATATAATTTAACTAATAGGTCCACACAGAAAAAGGCTCAGTGGCCCTCCAGCATGAAGCAAAAGTGGCCTGTAATAGCCAACTAGCTATTCCTCTTAGGTTTTGTTCTTAGTGGCAATAACATCAAACAAATTGCAGGCAACTTCCAGCTAATGACACTGTACTATCTCATCGTATGCCTCACCTCGATGTCATGCTCAACTTGACCTCTTATTGGCTGGATGAACATCGGTGGTAACTTTCTTTCCTAGCTGAACTAATTGTGAAACAAGATTTGCTCACATTACTGACGGTAAGCTTTATTTACAGTTGTGCATTATGGGGTAACAGTGTAGAATGAAGACTACGCACACAGCCGATGTAGATATGCAGTATGGTACACTAAAGAGATACTATGGTCAGCATGGGCTGCTTGTGTTTTCTCCTATAAGTTTTTGATGGGAATAGAGATTGTTGATAGTGAACACAACATGAAGCAAGTTGAAAAAAGGCTCCTTTTCAGTAACACACAACTAGCAAAGCCATCTCCACTTAAACCTTCTGTTCACCGTGAATGTTTATGAAAGAACCTCAATACTGTGTTATCAACAGTTTCATATTCAGTCACAAAACAAGGCGGATCTTCCCACTGTCACTCTCATATAGTAAATGTAAGAAAGTAAACACAGCTATTGATGGCTCGCGTGACTATTGAAAAATAGTTGGTTTGTGCATGATGTCTCACTAGAGACGATTCCCTCTGACCAATCAGTGGTCTGCAGTGTTTTAATTTCATCTTTAAGTATGAGCTCAGGTCGCACCTCGACTTAGATGGTACCAAAAAAGGTACCAGGTACTATCCATCTTTTGCTAATGGAAATGTGAAAAAAAAATTCTGATGTGTAACAAACTAAAGTGAGCTGGACTGTTTAAACATATTATATAAAATATTATAATATAATTAAAGCATAATATATAATATAATTAAAGCATGATACAGTCAGATCATGTATAATACATCTGGGGGGTGTTTCAGTGCTGCTATCAGGTGAAATCTGACGCTAAACTATTGGTCATAAATCACCTTTAGCTTTCCGGACTTTTTTTCCCCACCATTTGACATTAAATATCCTACTTTAAAACTTTTTTGAAGATTATTTTTTGGGCTTTTCCACCTTTATTCGACAGGACAGCTAGGTGAGAAGACATGCAGGAAATCGTCACAGGTCAGATTCGAAACCTTGACCTCTGCGTCGAGGCACAAACCTCCAAGTATATGTGCGCCTGCTCTACCCACTGATCCAACCCGGCCACAAACTTTTTTGATTTTTTTAATGAATTATATTATGAAATAACTAAACCCATACTCTGTCTGAGCAAACAGCTGTTTACCACTGAATGGTCCAACCCAAAACATGCCTCATGTTTAATGTCTGTACTGCTAAGTTACATCTCAAGTGAAGCCATTATAGTTGGTACATGTATGTGTGGATAGATGAAGGAGAGGGACAGAGAAAGAGAGAAACGAGAAAATCTCATATCACCACAGAGGTGCTGACTAAGATGACACTTGGTTCTTTTCCAACACACACACACACACACACACACACACGCACACACACACACACACACACACACACACACACACACACACACACACACACACACACACACACACACACACACACACACCTCCAGATGGTATGCATTTTATTATGTGTCTTGTCTCTTGTGTCCTTGTCCATCATTCCTTCCCACCTACATGCGTGTTATGCAGTTACTCATATGTTCATCACTGAAGTCAATTGAAAATCTCTAAACTCCAGTTTATAATTAAAGGATCACATTTATTTATTTGGACAAGGCATACATTCTTAAACAACATTATCTGCATAGAACAACAGCAATTATTTTTCTATTGAAAAAGTAAAATAGCAGTTTTTTTTAATCTGTGCTTTTACATGGAAGTGTGCCTCTCCGTTGGCATCCTCACTGTGTGTATTTTGTTTCCTTGTGGATTCTGATTGACTAAAGGTTCTCTGTCCCCAGAAATGGATGCCAATTATGGCGGAGGACTGTTGGATATGGTGAAGGGAGGAGCAGGGAAGTTCTTCAGCAACTTCAAGGACAACTTGAAGGACACGTTGAAAGACACCTCCACCAAGGTCATGCATCAGGTTGCCACGTAAGTTAGCGCTGCATTCATGCACAATGTACTGTACTACTGCATAGCACCCACTGGTAACTGCATGTGTGTTGAACTACAGCTACAATAATGACTGCTGCCATACTTAGCTTTCGTTCTGGTTTGAAAGACCAAGGTTTGGAGACGTTTTTGCACAATATGGGATAACTAAGCCTTACTTTTGTTAAGCATTTTGCATTAACACTTTGCGTTACAGCAAAGTATGTTCCTCCATTCAAATCCAATTTCAATAGCATCAGTACAAGCTCCAGACAGACTACGCTCTTCTCTTTTGTGCTGTATAATTTGTTTGCTATGTGTACTGCTTTTGCATGCAAAAAGCTAGGGCAGCCTTATACGTCCAGGAGAAAGGAAAGACAGGGGCAGAGCCACGTTTGTAGTTGTGATACTGCAAAACTAGGCATAGTATGTAGAAATATTTGATATATTTGATTTTTTTTTTTTTTCAAATTACAGTAAAAAAATCTGGTCACAAGCTCTGTTCTTTTAACCCTTTATTTTCCAAACTAATCAGGATAGTCTTAGAAATCAGAAATCAGAAATAGATTTATTGCCAGGGAAGTAGCACTTACTAGGAATTTGCTTTCGTTGATGGTGCATACATAAAAACAATAATATATAATAAACAAACAATCAATACATAAACAAATAACACATACATACATACAACTATTGAACACTAAGAAGGAAAAAAGAGGCTGTATGGTTAGTGCAGGATGTACAAAAATGTAGAGGGATGTGCAAAAAGTTCAGGATATATATATATATATTGTGCAAAGGACAGGATGTAGGATTAAGGTTCAATGTCACTGGGGGTCTGGGGGTTTGTTGGTGAGGCTTACTGCTGAGGGGAAGAAACAGTATTCATGGCGTGAGGTTTTGGTCCTGATGGGCCGCAGCCTCCTGCCAGAGGGGAGAGGTTCAAACAGTTTGTGTCCGGGGTGAGGGATCGGCTACAATCTTTCCTGCCTGCCTTAGCGTGCTGAAGGCATACAGGTCCTGGAGAGATGGCAGTTTACAGCCAATCACCTTCTCAGCAGAGCGGATGATACGCTATGGTGATGGAGCCGGTGAGAATGGACTCAATGATTGCTGTGTAGAAGTGCACCATCATTGTCTTTGACAGGTTGAACTTCTTCAGCTGCTGCAGGAAGTACATCCTCTGCTGGGCTTTTTTGACGAGGGAGCTGATGTTCAGCTCCCACTTGAGGTCCTGGATGATAATGGAGCCCAGGAAGCGGAAGGACTCCACAATGTTGACTGTGGACTCACCCAGGGTGATGGGAGTGGGTGGGGCTGCGTCCTTTTTAAAATCCACAACCATCTCCACTGTCTTCAGAGCATTTAGCTCCAAGTTGTTCTGACTGCACCAGGTCACCAGGTGGTCAATCACCTGCCTGTAGGCGGACTCATCCCCACCAGAGTTCAGTCCAATGAGTGTAGTGTGTCATCCATGAACACACACCCCTTAGAGTACAAATAACACAGGTTGAGGTGGTGCAAGTGCTACAGTATCGCCTGTGTGGTATCTTTAGTTTCGATGCTGGGATGTTGTATGGAAGAGGGATTCGCTGACACTGATCTTGATTATAAAAAGGTTTTATTACATAAAAGATTTCAGCATCAATTTACAGACTCCATGGAAAATCTGGAGAGCAACTCAGTCAATCCCAAAAATGGTTACTCTCCAGATCTGCTGGTGAAACCGAGTATATAGTCCCTATACTTTGTTTAACTTGAAGAAGTGATATGTGAGTATATGATTGGAGCAGGGAACTGGCCAATTGATGCGTTCCACATGGCATAGCTCCAACAGAGTCACCTCTGTTTTAGGGACCCTCTGCTAATGTTAACCATTTCCAGATGTTTTAGCAAAAGTGGGGCAAAAGTACTTCTGAACCTCTTAAAGCTTAAAGTTATAAACATTCAGATACTACACCTGCAATTTGCTTGTCTGTGTTTAGGTCTGAAAGTGCCAGTGCCACAGCTCTGTAACTTAGTTGGACCTGGTTCATATCAAAGACACTGTGTGTTGAGGAAAAAAGGGCTTTAAGGCCTCTTTACACTGTGTGAATGCTGGCTGTCTCATTGACAATTGTGAGATTAATGTTGTGAAATATTTGGTTGGCAGATGGAAACGGTGGTCTTAGATTGCACTGTGAGACAGACAGTGATGCAGCCAAGCTTCGGGGAACAAACACAGCCTGTGTCAGAATCCTGACATTGAGGACTCCAATCCCACTATGTAACAGCTGCTACAACCCACATCTACAGTACAAACCAAACAATCAAAATAGCATGAAACTACCAGAATACACTGGTGAACTAGCGTAATGCCACTGCTGAGAAACATATGTTCCCCAAAGTCATGTTGCATAATTGGCAATTGAGTCCACCGTTTTTTATTTTTGAGAGAGCTATGGCCAACTTTGCTACATGTTCCAAACATAAGAGCCGTGATGATGAATGACGCAAGTTGATGCCACAATATAACATGTAGTAATTACTAACTGAATGTTGTTTCAGCTGTCAACTACAATGTGAAGTGATTTTCCAAACACTTTAGAAGAGAAACAGAGAAGTGTGGATGGAGGGAGGCAGCAGAGTCTGGCACGGCTCGGTCGTCCCAGTATGTTTGTGCACAGGCATCTGCACAGGGCAGCACAAAGGGCCCTCTGTATTGTCAGAAACACACACAGCTCCTCTCTCACTATTGACTCAGCAAGTTTGATCGTTGTGTCTCCCCTCTTCTGCTCTTGGCAAACTCCCACTCTCCTGTCCGGTCGTTCCCCTGGTGTTTTTCGGCCGCCTCTCATCTCGGCTCCACCTTTCCTCCTCTCCTCTCTTTGCCATCTCCTCTCCTGGCTGAATTATTCATGACCGTTCATTGTGCCAAACGGCCAGTGCACTGTTGATACAGAAGGATTCATTTCATTGGAGCCCTGCGTGTTTGTGTGTGGACTGTATAACTATGTGTGAGTGGGTGGTTGGGATAATGGGGCGGTGGGAGGCAGGCTACTGTGGCAACCGGCTGAAAGCCTCAGAACGGAAAGGTAGATGGACAGAGGTACATTAATGTGCCACAGCTTAGTGTAGTACACTTTAAAAGGTGATTAGACAGACAGGCTTCTTTGGTGATCCTATGACAAGTGTCAATATTAACTATACTGCTGTGATCTGACACACTGGATAGTTAATTGTTAATTGTTGTATTCATAACATGTAATAGTTGTATTTAGAAATGGAAGGAGAGAAGAGATGACTGTAACAACACAAGTGCTTTCTCAAGGATGGGGGAGGGGTGGTTTATTGCCTTCATAAATAAATCAACATCTTTAGACTGAGCTAGATGCTTGACTATCTAGTAGATCTACACAGCACATTTCAAGCATGACGGAAGGATTGTATAGATACAGTATCATGATATTCTGGGTCCTGCCCATTGACTGTCATTGGTAGTTTCCCTGTGTTGCGCCATGAAACTTGGAGACAGTCAGCTGTTAATAAGAGAGATACTATATGATTAACAGCTGCAGGATCTAATGATGTATTCTTGAGAGGTCGGAAGCTCTCTTTCACCTTGCAAAAAAGGCTGCTCTGTCTCTTTCTCTGTCTCTCACACTGGTTTTCATCCATCCTCTCACTTATTTTCATTTTTTTTTTTATTTGTCTGCATTACTACTACTAACTCTCTGTTGATATCTCTCTTTTGTCTTTTTGGAATTCTTTTTTCACTAAATAACAGATTTTTTTCCATTGGCCAATGACATCAATTCAAGGAAGTCAGAATATGTTACTTCAGGATTTAGGACAATTTGCTTTAGATCAATCAACATGTTTTAAGACAGTTAATTGTAATAAGATATTCAATAAGATATTTATAATATCCCAGACAGAGAGAAAATAAGATTGCTTATGTATTTCAAGACTATTTCAAAACAAAACAACACTGCAACACTGTTAAAGCTGCTCTCATCAATATTTGTATAAAAAATGGATTAAAAGTCTATGTGTTATATGAAAGGGGTTGCTCAGTCACAAACACACACAAAATTATGATCCCACTCTGCATTTCCCCTCAGTTCCGGGGAGGTTTATAGCATCCTTTAGATCATTGTTTTGGTTTGACAGTCCAACATAGTGGAGCATCTAACAGCTAAAGAGACAGATATTTCCCCCAGAAGCTAAAAGGAGAGTGACTATTGGATTAACATTTATCAGGTGGACTCCAAGTAAATGCTAATGTTGCTCTGTGTCTGATGAATGTGTAAATCGTAGACGGTAAAAAAACAATGGACGACATGTCTCCACTTACTCCCACTGTACAAAAGTGATGCAAAAATAGCCCAGATACGGGCGCTGCCATCTTGTAATTTTGGAGTCAGTCTAATATTTTGTCAAAGTTGTATTTTTAGTTTTTTTGCGCTTCTCCAAAGTGGCCAAAAAATAAATGAATGCAGGTATCAGATGTAAAGTAGCAGGTGAATATTATTTTTTTTCTTTGTTTTTGTTTTCTTCTTACTACCTTTAAGATGATGTATTGTTATGTGGTGGCCAGTTTTTTATTCTAGTTACAATAAACCTATTGTAATCTTTGTTTACCCTATCGGTAGAAATGTCTATTACACAATGTTCTGTTTTTATATAGGTTTTTTAGCTTGATACAAGGCAAACCCCCTGCGAGTTCAGTTGTTAGGCCCTTTTTTAACACCCCAACTAGACTTGATTGGTTCCTCTGTGCTTCTGTCTCGTCTACATTCCAGGCAAAAGGCTGTTGCTGAATTATTTAAAGCAGGCTGCTTGTTTGTTTACCTGGCTGAATTTTTGCATGGAAACCAATCGGTCAACAACGCTCAGCTGTGTGTTCCTCTGTCTGTGAGATACACAACGGCGATGGAGTCTGGATGGCTGATCTGGTTTTGTGAAAGGCGCACTTCTCTTTGGCCTCCACCCTCCCCCACCAAACACACATTCATCTCTCTCTCATTTTTATTTTTCATTTGTCCACATTTTATGAAAACTAACACTTGGCTGACATCTTTGTCTCTCTGTAATTATTAAGTTTTCCTCACATTTTTATTTAAGTGTGAAATATATTGTGTAAATTAGGCTCCCAGGGTCAGTGGGTTGCAGTGCAAACTAATATGGCCAGTGCCTTTCTGTTGCCTCTTATATTGGTTGTCATTCTCAACTTTAAAGTATCCATTATGAAGCAGATGGAGGATAGAGCATTTTGGAGCAAAGCATGCAGGGAATGTGGAAAACCCAAATCTAATTTCCATCGGGATCCAGCCCACTTGTGTGTGTGTGTGTGTGTGTGTGTGTGTGTGTGTGTGTGTGTGTGTGTGTAGTCACTGGAGACTCAAAGCACCTCTCCACTCATAATTAGCCCTAAAATAGCTTTCATGCTCCTGATGTTTACTTCCAGAAGAAACATAAACAGCAGGCACTGTGGTGCTGGTGCTTGTGGGTATCTGCATGTGTGTGGTTGTTGTCACACACTGTCCTATAAATATTTTCTGTTTTACTGTAACATTGCATTGTTGTTTACGGTGCACTTTTCAACCCCCCTCAGTAGATTACTTTCTCTCGTGAACATTGTAAATGTAGATATAGGCCTATGAAAGACAAAAGAGCTTTAGATTTAGAACAACAGTATGTATATGGTATAGCCAAAAATGTACTATTATGAAAAAAGTGTTTGTCATTTGATGCAAATGCTTCATTTTGAGATGTGTTTATGGTATTTTGAATGCAGTGTTTCATTTTGAAGGATATGTGAGGCATTTTGCATTTTGTGTGTGCAGTTTTGGGAATTGTGTGTAGAGTTTTGAAAAAAGGAGACGTGAGTAAGCAGTTGGAAAAAACTGTAAAAGACAGACAGTCCGTCTGTCCAATCAGGAGGGTCCGACCTCTGCTAGATAGGCCCTACCTTTTCCGATAGAAGTTAATGCCGTTGTGTTTTATGATTTGTTGAAGTGTTTTCCTGTTTGCCATTGTGCTTTGTGATTTGTTTAAGTGTTTTCATATTTGCTGTCGTGTTTTCCTATTCGCTGTCGTGTTTTCCTATTTGCCGTTTTGTTTTCCTAGTTGCCGTTGTGTTTTATGATTTGCTGTTGCGTTTTTCTATTTGCTGTTGTAATTTGCACTTCAGAGCCACCATAAGTACAACATAGTTGATCTAACAAATGTACACAGAGTTTACCAACAGTAAAAAGTAAAATTAGTCAAAAATACATAACAGTTATCCCAACATTAAATATGAACTGCTGCTTAGAATGTTGTGTTAGCAAAACATTAGTCCTGGACAGCTAGCTCTGTACCACACCTTGCAGTACATTTTAATTGGCTGTAGCTCTAACCTCAAGAGGTCAAGGAGACTGCTCATTTGCATACTCCATGGCTATTGGCCATGGCCATATAAACTTGACACCTGACCTGCTTCTCTCCTTTAACAGCCCAGGAGCTATTTCAAGAGAGAAGCAGATTTACACAGCACACCTTGTAGAAAACTAATCGCTTCAATTTTGATCAGGACAAGATAAAATGGTAGAAATGAATTTGATTTTTTTTTACATTCTTCAAACATTCCTCTTTTTCACCAAGGTAATAAACAATGGGTGTTTATAGCAACTCCACATAAAGGTAAAAGTAGTCAGTGTACTGGCTTAAAAATAGGAGAATACAGTCCAGATACGCTTACCCGCTTACCTTCCATGTCACTGTGAAAGCTGCAGTCTTCATTTTCACTCCGGGATAAACACACAGAATTAGATAAAAATAGAAACCTGAACTGTGGTCCAATTATTTCATTATGGAGGGCTTACAGACACAACATCTTTGATGGATTTATCTCAGGTTATTTGTTATATTAGCAGTTGTCTATGCCACACAACAATTCAATCTTTTTTTTCTCTTTAGGAATTACCATATAATACACATAACATCCAAAAATGCATTTATGTGCACTACAAA
Organism: Zingel zingel; assembly: GCA_023566125.1. Classification (NCBI taxonomy): domain Eukaryota; kingdom Metazoa; phylum Chordata; class Actinopteri; order Perciformes; family Percidae; genus Zingel; species Zingel zingel. The sequence goes on along the minus strand of CM042322.1, from coordinate 29,443,631 downwards.
AAGAAATCCCAAAACACAGTTAGCATGCTGTCACTCCAAAGCAGACTATTGAAGTAGCACAGCATTATATAACCAGGTCTAGGATTGCATCAGGGTCATATGGCACTTTTCCTTGACCACACAGAGGGGACTGGCCCACATCAATCCTGCTCTGGGGATTTTCACAGTAGGCAACAAGTCAACTCAATCTGATGCATATTAGCCTACTAATGTGTTTTGCATGGTAATTGCAGTGCAGCGGGTAGTCGAGTCATGCACTGCTGGGGGAAAACATTTTTGTAAATTACTCTAATGACTCTTTCATTACAAGAAATAAGAAGAAAAAAATGTAATTCCATTTAAACAAACTCCTCTCCACTCTGCACCTGCTTTCATAGTGTTTCACAAGCATCGTTTTCCATCACTTCCAGGGTGCAGCAGCAGTGGATTACTTGTATGCGTGTGCACTGCAGCTGCCCTCAGAGATTTGAAAAAGAAAAAAAAACTCCATATGGACTAGCTAAATTTAGAAACAAAAGTTTCTAAGTTTCTTCAATTGATGCTCCATTGAAGAATTCACATATGGTATTCCTTTGATCCCGGCAGTTCAGCCTAGTGTGGTAAAACTGAAAAAGACTTGCACACAGCCAGACACATGGAAGCTTCTGCTCTAAAGCCTGTTGAGTCTAATTACTTGGATATGCATGACGTGCAGCCTGATGCACTGACAGCAGAGAAGCAGAGCTGGAGAACCTTTTGGATGCTGGTCATGCATTGATTTCCTCTGTTTAATGATTTGACATTTCTCAACAACAGGGTATCTTTTGACTCTCCTGACTAAATGCTTAAATTGCTTGAAAACCATTAACACATGTGGCTGCTGTATAACAGTATACTTGTAATAAACACAAAGGCATTTTGTTTCACGAATACTTTTGTTTCATGAATACTGTGCAAATTTTGAAGATTTGTTGAGGTGTCAGTGGACTCAGTCGCAGCCTTTTTGCTTGTAACATTGCTGAAGGTCGACATAAGGGCTGCAGGATTTGAGAAAAAGTCATGTTGCGATTTTTCAATACTGCGATATAATGGCACCTCTGGCCACCCAATGCAGAAGGAAAGGTCCTGAGAGGTTCAAGGGCTACTCACAACAAAGGACATTTCAGCATCTTACCAAACTATATTTGTTTCCATATTAATGTAAAGGTTATCACACACCACGGATAATTGAACCAGCCCATATTTTAGCATATACTGTGTTTTTGATTACAGAAATACATTTCAATTCATCAATATATGAAGACATTTTGCAGTGTACTACACTTGTAATTATCTCTCATTATTGCTTTCTCTTTTCTCTATGTCATGAGAATTGCATGGAAAGAATATTTGAAAATAATCTTTAAAAATAATCTTTTTTTGTCCCAGGTACACTAAAGGGGAGCTGGACATTGCCTACATTACATCACGGATCATAGGTAAAACACATTTAGTTGTAGCAAATGGTGTGGTATGTGGTGCATGTGTGAGGTGTGTGTGTAGATGCACTCTAACATTGTCACCAGAAATAATAAATTAGTCAATAATTGTCATTATTTAAAAAAAAGCTGCATTTTAAAGCACCAAGTTAGTTTGAAATGTTAAGTGATTCTCTATTTAACATTTAAAAACCACCCATGTAAACAACCATCAAAATACAAACGATTTTGTTAAATTATTATTTATTAAGAATTTAATACTCAAAACATTGAGTTTGGTTTGATCCGATTTGATTGACAGTGACCAAACAAGCCAACAACTATCATTAGATTTGAATTCAAACATTGCTAAATCATGATTGGTACATGGAAATACATGGCTGAAAAATATTTATATAAGAGAATGAGCGTTCATGTATGATCCTAAGACACACACACACACACACACACACACACATGAACTAATTAAACACACACACATGAACACATACAAATAAACAGACACCTGCACCCTTAGCTTTCCCTCTGCCCTCATCTCTCATTCTCACATTGCTTCCAGCTTTACACGCTCATAAGTGTGGAGCAGCAGAAAGAACATAATCAGCTGGAAGCACATTTTCAAATTTTGATTCACTAATTGCAGAATAATTGTAGAGAAGGATAAAAGAAAGATTGTCAAAGTGTGAGCTTATAATATGCATATGATGTATATGATGATATGCGTATGTAAACGTCAGCACCAACAGTTCATGAAACTGTTGAAATCATCCTGAATGATGGATTTTATTTTCAGTGATGACCTACCCCGCGGAGTCAGTGCAGATTGGCTACCAGAACCACGTAGAGGACATTCGGTCATTCCTCGACAGCCGCCATGCCGACCACTACACTGTCTTCAATCTATCACAGCGCAACTACCGCGGCGCCAAATTCTCCAATAGGGTGAGTGTGATACTGCCTCATGAAGCCACAGATGAAGCTGTTACATATTTATTAGTTTGTACTGTGTTAATATGAAGGAATTTTCTGTAATGATTTTTCACAGGTGTTTTTCCATATTTTGATTTTTGGATTAACAGAAATGTCCGTTTAAAGGTACAGAGGATATACTGTAAATCTACAGAATGTTCCATTTTGGGATTAACAGAAATGTCCGTGAACTTAACGGAAAAGGTACTGGTAATTTTCTGCCAGGACATTATCTGTTTTTCTATTCATTAATTCTCACAGCGTGGTTGCTGCACCATTTTCACTCCCTGGATTATTACAACACTAGAGTGAGATATGAGGACTTATTTTTACAGTTCGATAGCTATTTTTGGTTTGCTAGCGTTTTAGGTGGGGACTGTTGCTACATCTGCTCATGAACTATGGAAGCACCAAGAGAGAAGCTTCTAATTAGGTTTACCCAATTCGACGTATCATTGCTTGCCACTTCTCTGTCATTTAAGCTACAATGTATTTTTTTTTTCACTGGGGAGAAAGTCGTTGAGGGAACTTTTAGTAACAAACCCACAGAGAAGTATCATCCAACTCTACAGTACCCAAAACCTTTACAAAGCCTTTTAGCAATTTCCTTTTTGTTTTTGTTTTACAGCCTGCAACATTTAGTTTTGGTTCACCCTCACAGCTGTCATCAGTGTAGCAGCTTTTTTTTTTAGATGCCCAGATAAAGCTGTGATAAACTTGCTGTATGTATGTACCTGTCCAGCACCAAACAGCAGACAGACAAAGTTATCGACCAGTTTGTAAAGATAGTGTAACATTTAGCAGCTTAAGAGATATTTCCATTAGTTGTTGGAGGAGACCTTAAACAGAGAGAGTCAAACACGTTTGTAATATCAACATTTATAAGTAATATTTTGTCAATGATGTGTTTTATTAATGCTAATGTAAATATCAACCTAAAAGGTGATAATATGTCATATTGTGTTACAGCTTGTTTCTACTGCCCCCTAGTAGCCAAAATTCAGTTAATGCAGGATTAATATGTTGATTCCTTGCTTACCACTTGCTTACTTTAGCTTTCATTTAAGTGTTTAGCAAGGGGGTAAGCGAGCATCCGCAAAGCGTACTTCCTATGGAGACATTTTGATGCTAACAAGCCATCACCTGCCGTTAGCATTCCATTGACTGCCGTTCATTTTGGCGTCACTTTGACAGCGAATAACTTTACATCTGAAGCGTATAAAGACTATTTGTCAGTTGTTTATTTCTAAAGAAACACGACAATGTATAAAAGGCTCCATTACCTTGTATCTCACGTTATGGCTCCGTAGCAGACGGTTTTGTAAAAATAGGCTAACGATTGTTTCATAACCATGCGACTTTCTGTTGCATAGTAGACAAATTAACGTATTGTCAGGAGAAGCTTGCAAGCAGTTTCGACTTACATTAGCTGTTTTAGTTTAATTACTAATGTTAACTAGCATTTTAGTTAGCAATAATTAGCCTGTACCTATGTTATCTCCTTACATATACCTACGCTCTCTGTCTCTGCAAGATTCAGAATGATTGAGTGTTCTCTTGGCACAGATACCAGAAGACTTACAACTTTCAGACAGGTTGCTCACATCACAGCTACGTCGTCAAGCTCAGTTTGAGGCTGCGCAGTAACGCTCAGCCATCACCGGAAAAGTGTTTCTAATGGCCTTCACTTGTCCATTAATTTAACTGTCTATGTGTTTAGCAGGTTGCTTGCTACTGTTACATATATTGTTTATGCTAAGACTCATTGGGAGGCCATCATACAGAGCAGAGAAGTAAATATGTAAAAGTGGCTGAGAGCTTCAAAGAGCAGTTAGGTGTTGTTTCTCAGTGGGATCAGCAGTGTAAGCAACTCAGTCACATTACAGAGTTATTATATTTTGATATAAAAAAGAAGGTTTAATTCAGACAAACACCATCTGAACTCATGACTATACAACTTCAAACTCAGGACGTTGGGTGCATTACTGCTTTAAATACTCAATGTTTAGTCAGATAATCCCAGTCAGATAATATATTACTGGCCTTTCATGCTTTAAAGATACACTTTATTATAGAGCCCCACAGCATCCCCAATTAACATAATGTTCTTCCAGTTGTGGATGGACCGTGAGCTGGAAGGACATTTAGGGATGCTCTTCACCGATATAGCAACATTAGTTAGTGTATTTTTGCATAGATAATAAGTATTTTTTTGCTATTTAATATTCTACAGCATTGATTCATCATGCATTTTTTACATGAGTCACCACAGCAATAACCACTTGTGACCATAGAGGTTTCTAAATAAAAGATCTATCTTATGGGTCAAGTGCCCCAGCTAAATTACTATTTCAAAAGCAGGATCTGATTCTGAATGTTCTATTTATTCTATTTTATTCCATTTTTGTGGTTATGACTAATCTCAGCATGGAGTCTTTTGCTCATGTCATGCAGCACTTTTGCACAGCTGGATTTGGATTCAAGTGGGAGGCACATGTGGGATCTCTATAGATAAAAGACTGCCACCCTCCGGCAGAAACATCCAAGAACGCTGAAAAGTCAAGCTGTCGAGTTAACATGGCCAAGATGGCCCCCTGTCTGCTTGTGGAAGTTGCTGTATCTCAAGCAGATGACTCATCATGGCAACTGGTGTTTTGTGTTGCTCTGCTGCTTCAGTGGTGTTGCTAACCTCCACCCCTCCTTTCTCCTCATCTCCTGATTTTATATCTTTTTTTGGTGTCTTCTGTTTCTTCAACTTTCTTCCTCTCTCTTCTCAACCATTTCTCTCTGCCTTTCTTTGCACTTTTTCTCCTTATCTCTTTTTCTATGTATCTCTCTGTTTTCTCATTCCTTCTCCCTCTCTCATTTCTTCCAACAACTCTTTTCCAGGTTTCAGAGTGTAATTGGCCTTCTCGCCAGGCTCCCAGCCTCCACAACCTGTTTGCTGTGTGTAAGAACATGCACAACTGGCTCAAACAGAATCCCAAGAATGTTTGTGTCATCACCTGCTCGGTAAGAAGACGCTCATATAGTCATATGGTACCTTCATCACATTTATCCCTATCCTCCACTTATTTTTCCATTGATTGTATGGATTATTGAAGATAATGCAAACTGTCCTTGCTTTTGCACTGCTTACCTCGTCTATTGCCATGTTTCATTCAGTTTACTATGAAGTGAAGGCATTTGTATGTGTAGGGACATCCCAGTTTTTGGAATTGTTTTTTAATTAACTCACTTTTGAGTCTATGCTCTAAAGATGCTGCCAGAGGACAACTTGAAACGTACTCAGAGGCCCTCTGTGTCCACTCTAATGTACAGTATATTAACTGCCAACACAGATGACTTTATGAAAGTCCTGATCCTAAAAATCTCAAACCTCATGTTTGGTTTTCACAGTGTGAAACATGGCGATTGTACTGTGACAGAAAAAAAGACATATTTAGTGATCATTTTAGAAAACTGTCAACCTCTTGTTTTTCTCCTGTGTGAGTGAAAATTAAATTAGCGAGGTGATCTTCCCACTCTCCATCAAATGAAAGCTACAAGCCCCACAGACAAGGAATCGTAACGAGGGAAACAAACCCCATGTTTAGCATCTTCCTATTTCTCTTCCTCTCCTCTTACTGTTGTAGACCCTGAATGTGGCAGTGTTGGTCAGCCTCGTTTTTTTAACTTTAAATACAGAACTTTAAATACAGTAAAACACAGCTTGGAGCTTGTGAAACTGCTTGTTTCTGTTTGGCTCCTCTCAGTCCTGTCAGTTCATCTGCCTTTGTTGTTGCTCATCACTTGGTCTTTGCATTGAAAAGAGAATTGAATGTCCCTGAGAAACTACAACAAAAGAGCATTTAAGTCTCGCATGTTGAGTGTGAGTCACGTTTCAGTATGTTGGTCATAGAATTGGATGTATTCTTGAGTCTCTTATTTACATGTCTGCGTTTGGTAAAAAGATATATTACAGTTTAAGAGGTAGATAAAGGAGTCTTCATGTCCAAAATACATGTATTTTGCTTGGCAGAGATACGTTTTGGAGAAAAAAAATTCCTCAGCAACCAGCTGCACTTTCAATATGTCTATGATGATACTGTACAGCTTTGATAATATCAGGCATATTTCAAACAAAGTTAAAACTCTAAATACAAATGTTTTGCAATGCAATCACTGCTGAAGTATTTGGTGAAACAGGGTTTTCTGTCTGTTCTAATTCAGTGACAGCCACACTGTACACTGGCATGTGGCGGAGCATGTTATTGCCAAGTAACTGCGGTTTGGCTGTGGCTTGGCAAACTGCTCCATCTTGCATAACCTCCGCCAAATGGTTCCTTTTTAAAATAAATGTTTTCTCTGCTCTGGATCACAAGAATGTTTTTGTCTCCCTGTAATCTGAAATTAACTCTGAGTAAATACAGTGAGTTTATTCAGTGAGCAAATATCTTTACTGCAGTTATATTTAGCATCGGCCTGTTTGGGCACATAACTTCATCATGAATAAATGAACTTCTTTGAGCTATGACTTGTACTACTTTAACAGTTCATCTTAGAACTGGAGTTACAGCAAGCAGTCAGGAACTTTGATTCACCATGTTCACACTTGCTACTGTCATTGCTGCAATGCTAAGATGTAAATGGAAGCAGTGCAAGGGTTGACATGCATGGCAGACAAGACCAAAAATTATATTTGTAAAACCTTTAAATATAACAATTACTCAGGCGTCTCAGTGTCTCCTTTGCTGTGTGTTAATTTAGGATGGCCGTGCTCTCTCTGGTGTTTTGGTTTGTGCCATGTTCTGCTTCTGCCACCTCTTCAACAACCCAGTTCCTGCCATGCAGCTGCTCAGCGCCAAGAGACCAGGTTCTGGCCTCTGGCCCTCACACCACAGGTTTGTAATTCTGAACACGTGTGTGTACGTGGGTGTGACAGAGATTGAGAAATAGAAGAGGGGAAGTGAGGGAGAAAGAAAGGACAGGAAAATGTATTCACACTAAACACACTAGAATTCAATTTCAATTTCTTTTCTGTTTTCTCTGCGGTTGAATTCCACATATTACCAGCTGCCAGAATTAACATAATAACAAAATAAATGTCAGGCAGAAAAAGAGGGGATTGTTGTTCACTGATAAACTGGATTCCAACTGGATAAACTGGATGTTGGGGTTAGAAAAAAATTCACATCATCAGTGGGTTGCACTATGTTTATTCCCCTATCTGCCACTTTTGAAGGCGATACATGTTTTTAGAGCATAACAGCATCATTTAAGAAGATTTGCTGATGTACGGGGATAGGCTAATCAAAACATAAAAAGTGCAGGATAGACATTTTATTACCATGACAGCCAGTTGCTGTATTATTTATCAGTCTTTAACAAGATATCCTTCATGAGTCAGAGTTTAAGTGCAAATTGACTGAGAACTTATGGAAATGGAAGCAATAACATCATCCTTATCAGAACACAAAGTGAGGCATGCATTTAACATTGAAAATCTAAAACGGGATTAAAAGCAATCATCTTTCCTTCTTTCTATCCAGGTACATAGGCTATGTGTGTAGCATGGTGTCAGAGAAGCCCAGTCTACCCCACTCCAAGCCCTTGATGATCAAGGGTCTCACCATAACTCCGGTTCCCTGCTTTAACAAGCAGCGCAGCGGCTGTCGGCCCTTCTGCGACGTCCTCATCGGGGAGACGAAAATCTTCACCACTTCACAGGAGTATGAGAGGATGAGGTAGGGGCAGTGAAGTTTGTAAGCCTCAATAGAAACAAGACTTTATGCTGTGAATATGAAAGTATGATTAAAGAGTCTGAAACACATCATGCCTTTTTTATCTTCATTCTCCACTCCCTTTATCTCTCTCTCTCTGCAACGTTTCCCCGTAATTATTGCTGCTCTGTTTATTATTTCCTCCTGCCCATGTTCCTCCCTCCTACACACTCTGCATGTCCAGAGAGCACAGGGTCCAAGAGGGTAAGATCGCTTTCCCTCTGGGTGTGAGTGTGCAAGGAGACGTCATTGTTTCAGTCTACCACATGAGGTCGACCATCGGAGGACGTCTGCAGGCCAAGGTAAACTTCATGTGCTCTATGCTGTGCATCCTACAAAGTCTTTTTACTGAAAGAGACAACATCTGTTGAGAATCACCATGTCTGTGTACTGATAAAGTTAACATCATCTATTAGCCATCAAACAGTGTCTCGAGAATCTCAAGACCAAACACAAAATAAGAAGCAATGACATGTTTGAAACAGGTTTTTAATTTCCTGATGTGCCTAGTTTATGGAAATGTGGTTTTCCTCCAACAGCAGCACTATGAGAAATACTAGATTAATAGTAAATACTAAAACTAGAAAATTCCGGAAGAAATTTTGACAGTGTGCCTACTACTTGGTGCACATCCGAATAACACTAGCTAAGGGTTAATAGCAGTAGCTGTATTGACGTACATAGGTCACACTGTCACTGAGAGAGAGAGAGAGAGAATACAATTGTTTAACAATAGCAATAGGGAATGTATGGATGGGCTTACAAGACACCACAAATGCATACATGTCAAGACCACAGTACAGCGTACTACCATTTACAGAAAGGTTAAAGTACTGATTATTTACATGGAGTCTGGTGGATTTAGGATGCTTAAAGTACTGATTATTTAGCTGGAGTCTGGTGGGTTTAGGATGCGTAAAGTACTGATTATTTACACGGAGTCTGGTGGGTTTAGGATGCTTAAAGTACTATTTATTTACATAGAGTCTGGTAGGTTTAGTGATGCAAGCCTTAGCAATACAATACAATATATATGTATATATATATATATATATATATATATATATATATATATATATATATATATATATATATATATATATATATATATATATATATATATATATACCCAAGTTTTGCTTACATTTTAAATACATACAGTGTTGTTTTAACGGTGAAGTGTTAAGTGTCTTAACCCTTTAGAGATAGACCTTTTTAAAACCTATTTAAGACCTTTCTGTTTAGCAGAAACCGCTATGAAGTAGCTGGTGCTAAACCCACCAGACTCCATTTAAAAAACAGTACTTTTAGTGTGTATTGAACCAACATATGTTTTTCCATGTAAATCGGTAAACTATGTGTTTATTTCAACCAACACTAGAGTTGTGATGGTTGCCGAAGTATAGAGAACATGAAAAATGGCTTTTCATAGTTTTATTTGGTTTCTGTCGACTTTGAATGAAGTTGGTTTTACGATGCTTAAATTACTATTTATTTACATGGAGTTTGGTGGGTTTAGCGACGCAAGCCTGTTTTAACAGTGAAGTGTTACGTGTTTTAACCCTTCAGAGATAGACCTTTTAAAAATCTATTTAAGACATGTTTACCAGAAACGGCTATGAAGTAGCTAGCGCTAAACCCACCAGACTCCCTTTAAAAAAACAGTAGTTTTAACATGTATAGAGCCAACATATTTTCACATGTAAATCGGTAAATCTGTGTTTATTTCAACCAACACTAGAGTTGTGATGGTTGGAAAAAGTGTAGAGACGACCAAAAACGGCTTTTCATAGTTTTATTTGGTTTCTGTCTACTTTGAATGAAGTGTGTTTTACGATGCTGAAATGTCTGTTTATTCACATGGAGTCTGGTGTTTTATTTTTATTTTTTTTAGAGACCATTTTTTGGGGCTTTTCCCTTTTATTATGAAGTGACAGTGGATAGACATGAAAAGGGGGAGAGAGATGGGGAATGACACGTAGCAAAGGGTAGCAGGTCGGATTCTAACCCACGCCACTGCAAAGGACTCAGCCAACATGGGGCGAACGCTCTCACTGGCTGAGCTAGATGCCGCTAGATGCCCCCCCTATAGTTAAAATCATTAGAAACAGTTGATCTGAGCTACCTTTACTCTGCTGTTTGACATGTCTTGTAAAGAGAGGACAACACGGCCTACAGCAAAGAGTCATTATGATAGGAGCCTAGGAGGTGTGTGTGTAAGTTGTTGCTATGGTGATTTCCACAGTGAGGGAGTAGAGGAGTGACAATACGTAAACTGTGATTTCGCAGAAACCGTGCTTGATTTCCGAATGCCCATTCAGCCCAATAAAGGCCAAAGTCTTGTCTTCGGTTTAAACTTGATGTATTTTGTGTGCACGTGTTGGCAATGCTCCGTGACTAGTTACGGGACAAAAAACAGGCGGAATAATAATAATAAGTATGGGCAATAATAGTCATTGTGCCAATTGCTCATCAACACACTGAATAAAAACTTTTTTTTAACAACCTCTAGTTTAGGCCATTGTTTCTTCTGGTTATCGTATTATTTAACATCAAACAGCATGTGCTAAATGCAATATATTAGTTCAAAGGTGTTTGACCCCCACATTTCCTTTATAGGTTTTGATTGCATTGTACAAGTGCATGTGCATGTAACTACTGCTTTTACAATAGGTCAAAGCTTTCTAGGGAGAAGCTACACAGATCTAAATGACCTTTACAGCAGAAAGTTCTTAACTTTTTAATTACAAATCTATTTAGGTATCAGTTGAATATCACCCCCCTTAGACTCCACTTACTATTGAGCAGACACCCCAGATCAAAAGATCAGCTGATGAGTAAAACGGAATAGGAATAATGGCAAAATCTATGAAAATAGACATAAGGACGGCAACACATTATGCAATTTCTCTGTGAATTAACATCATATAGTCCAACAGAAAGTTGTGCTTACAGTAAGGATAATTATGCAGTAAAAGACTGCAGTGCATTTGGTTATTGATGCAATTTGGTATGATACACTAAAATACATGGTCAAAACTTACTTTTTTCTACTGTTATTAGGTGTCCAACACCCAGATCTTCCAGATACAGTTCCACACTGGCTTCATTGCGCCTGGTACCACCATGTTAAAGTTTAACAAGTAAGGATATTTCTACTATTTAATCACTTGTACGACTATTGCTAAAAAACAAACCCTGCTGATTCCAGTCTGTTTTCCATCTCTCACTAAATCACACGTAATTTATTCACCCTATTTCTCCCTCTCAGACCAGAGCTGGATGCATGCGACTCTCCCGAGAAGTATCCCCAGCTTTTCCATGTGATACTGGACGTGGAGGTGGAGGGGGTGGACAAGCAAAAGGACCTGACGCCGCCGTGGGAGCAGTTCCCCGTTAAAGACCTCAACCCCAACGTGCTCTTCTCCTGCCACCAGGAGCACCAGGACGCTCTGGCTATCGCTGGTACTCTGGGGACGGGTACAGTGGGGACAAATATGACACACAATCAGTCTCTGCTATTGTGGACTGCACACATACAGTGGGTACGGAAAGTATTCAGACCCCTTTAAATTTGTCACTCTTTGTTTCATTGCAGCCATTTGCTAAAATCAAAAAAGTTCATTTTATTTCTCATTAATGTACACTCAGCACCCCATCTTGACAGAAAAAAACAGAAATGTAGAATATTTAGCAAATTTATTACAAAAGAAAAACTGAAATATCACATGGTCATAAGTATTCAGACCCTTTGCTGTGACACTCAAATTTAACTCACATGCTGTCCATTTCTTCTGATCCTCATTGAGATGGTTCTACTCCTTCATTGGAGTCCTGCTGTGTTTAATTAAACTGATTGGACTTGGATTGGACTGGATTAGGAAAGGCACACACCTGTCTATATAAGACCTTACAGCTCACAGTGCATGTCAGAGCAAATGAGAATCATGAGGTCGAAGGAACTGCCCAAGGAGCTCAGAGACAGAATTGTGGCAAGGCACAGATCTGGCCAAGGTTACAAAAGAATTTCTGCAGCACTCAAGGTTCCTAAGAGCACAGTGGCCTCCATAATCCTTAAATGGAAGAAGTTTGGGACCACCAGAACTGTTCCTAGACCTGGCCGTCCAGCCAAACTGAGCAATCGTGGGAGAAGAGCCTTGGTGAGAGAGGTAAAGAAGAACCCAAAGATCACTGTGGCTGAGCTCCAGAGATGCAGTAGAGAGATGGGAGAAAGTTCCACAAAGTCAACTATCACTGCAGCCCTTCACCAGTCAGGGCTTTACGGCAGAGTGGCCCGACGGAAGCCTCTCCTCAGTGCAAGACATATGAAAGCCCGCATAGAGTTTGCCAAAAAACACATGAAGGACTCCCAGACTATGAGAAAACAGATTCTATGGTCTGATAAGACCAAGATTTAACTTTTTGGCATTAATTCTAAACGGTATGTGTGGAGAAAACCAGGCACTGCTCATCACCTGCCCAATACAATCCTCATCCAGAGTGCTCAGGACATCAGACTGGACTGGGTTCACCTTCCAACAAGACAATGACCCTAAGCACACAGATAAAATAACAAAGGAGTGGCTTCGGAACAACTCTGTGACCATTCTTGACTGGCCCAGCCAGAGCCCTGACCTAAACCCAATTGAGCATCTCGGGAGAGGCCTGAAAATGGCTCTCCACCAACGTTCACCATCCAACCTGACTGTACTGGAGAGGATCTGCAAGGAAGAATGGCAGAGGATCCCCAAATCCAGGTGTGAACAACCTGTTGCATCATTCCCAAGAAGACTCATTGCTGTACTAGCTCAAAAGGGTGATTCTACTCAATACTGAGCAAAGGGTCTGAATACTTATGACCATGTAATATTTCAGTTTTTCTTTTTTAATAAATTTGCAAAAATTTCAACATTTCCGTTTTTTTTTTTTCTGTCAAGATGGGGTGCTGAGTGTACATTAATGAGAAATAAAATGAACTTGATTTTAACAAATGGCTGCAATGAAACAAAGTGACAAATTTAAAGGGGTCTGAATACTTTCCGTACCCACTGTATGTTAAATCCATAACATACTGCACATCACACTTAAGGTGGGGAGTTCTATGTTAAATGTGTGATCCATTAGCTTTTCTGTATTTTTCTCTTTGAAAGGCTCAAGGGTTTTTCTTTTAATAACTAAATACTGGCTACTAAACGCTCGTCATTTAAACAAATATAAACTAGTGATTATATTGTGTATATTCAATGAAAACATCGCTCATGACTCTGAACACAGAAGTGTTGTCAAAGTCTTGTGGGAGCTGTTGTTGTTAAAATGTAACTATCTTTATTTAAATGGCCTACCAAATATGTCAAATTTTACCACCTGTTACATTAGTAGCAGTAAGTTAGTTGTAAAGCTACAACTATGGACAGAAAAGCTCCTGTGTCAAGTTTCAGCTTACAACCTCAATGAGAAAATACAGCAAAAAAGAAAACAAAAATAGCAGGATGCCAGCTAGCTAGCTAGCTAGTTAGCTACTAGCAAAGTACCTTGGCTTGATTCAACAGCATATAACCTGTCTAGAGCTACATGAATGCTTCTGGATTGACAGTCAGTGATTGTAAATAGTATATTATAGGCCTACATCTAGTTTACACAACATTTCATCGTCATTACTTGTTTTACTAGGTTAGAGCTTCACAAGCTGAATGTGATTCCACATTGCTAATTGTTAGCTGTTTGTTAGCTGTTACGAAATTATTTAACAACTAACTATTTAACCTTACCAATAACTAATTACCCTAAACATAAACCCTAAACTACACTAATTTAACACAAATTCTAACCATGTCAGCTACTTACAAAAACTGATAGGATACCAGCCAGAAATTAAAAGTCTAAAACTCAGACTTGTGCCCACAAGTATAAAAGTGAATAATACATATCCACAAACAACTATACTCACAAATTCATCATGCATACACTACAAACAATCCTTTGCACAGATGTGTTGAGACGGTGCACAGCTGCAGTAGATCAGTGATAAGGATGGCTAATATATTCAAAAGCACATTCACATGCATTTACATGCAGACACAAGAACACACTAATGAACTAACTCTCATTTTTGTTCCTACAAGATGAGATGGAGGGATTGGATCTGGAGGGTAAGACAGTAGAGGAGACCACAGACATGTTAGAGAAACTCAGTATACCAGGGCTTGGTTCAATTCAATCATACTCTCCTCAAAATGTAGAGAGAGCATTGATCCTATTGACGATTATGTCTTCTGTTATTGGAAAATCACTTTGCTATTTCCATTTACGATCTGTATTGATTGAATTGAAATGAACCCTATCCTCGTTATGCAGTGATATATCATTTTGGTAGATGACTTTAATATGGGGACCTGAATAAATTACTAGTGTAAGTATTTCCAGTGATATCCTACAACAGCAGACCAATGTATATTTGCACTGTATCCAGAGAAATGTAGAGAACTGGAAAAAAACACACCATCCTGGTGATGATCCTGGAAGCAAACTTAGAAACTGTGCAGCTATAAGTGGTATTAAAAAATTGAAAAAAATTCTACCAAAGTGAAATATTGCTCTAGATTAATACTAGCTGACGTTTGTAGTCATACTGTACATCCCATCCCTTCTTTAAAAGCATTACTAGTATATTTTATCGATTGGATCCTTGTACATAAAGATTTATGTGTTGTTTTAGAAATTATCTCCTCCAAATAGCTAAGTAGCTAAGAGCAGATACCAGTGCACGCTGCAAAGTGTGCAGTTTATGTATTATAGCACACAGTGTACACAGTATCAGTTGGAAAGCTGGTGCTTGTAGCAGAGATGACAAATGTAGTTGCTCATTTTTCCCTCCTTTCTTCTCTTAACCTACTCTGTATTTTTGTCAGCTTTGCCCCAATTAATTTCCTTTGTCTGTGTTGTTATTTCTCTCTACCTTCTCCATTTTGCATGACTCTGTCTCATTTGGTAATTCACTACATGTTTTCTCTGTCTCTTTCTTTCTCTACCTCTTTCCTTCTATTTCCGTCTCATCCTTCTGCAGAGCCAAGTCGGCCCCACGGAGGTCCAGACGGTCGGGGCCACGGCGAGGAGAGCGAGCCCTCGGATGATGATATGCTCTCTCTCTCCAGCCAGCGAAGCAATGCCAGCACGGCCCCCCAGAAACCCAACCATCCTGCGCCGATGCCTGCCGCCTCTGCACCCGCTGAAGAAATGGATCTTCTTGGCCTTGATGGGGAAGATATCAACTGTCCTTCATCTCAGCCCCCGTCTGCTGCAGCCGCAACCACTGACCTCCTAGGGGACTTGTTCGGGGGCCCACCCCAGCCAACCAGTGGGGCGTCATCTGCCCAGTCCACACCACAGAAAGTAGTCCTAAACACTGCCTCGCCATGTCCCTCTCCTGCGCCATCAGGTGAGATCCAAAGTTTAGGAGTACATTCAATTTGAAATACAACTCTAAAATTCAAATGTGATATTGCACAAAGCAAGTTACAATTAGTGTTTCAGTGGATTGCTAAAGACTGATATAAGTAATTAAGCCTGTATATATTAATAAATGAAGGCATAAAAATGAATGAATACTGTAAATACGTCAAGTAAGGTAAAAATATGCCATACTGATATCTGGGTCATCTTAAGATCTGAAAAAATGGGTCACAGGCCATAAAAAGTAAAAAAAGAAGAAGTGTTATCACATTAATTAATTTTCCTTTGAAAAGAAAATAGTCTGTAAGGAAAGTAACAAGAATATAATTTTAAATATTCACAATATGTAATGCAGTTACACGAACAATCATCAACATCTGGAGGTAAAGCAGTTAGGATTATTTGAAAATATATCATACAAAGAAACCCAGTAGCAAATGTGCAAAATGCAAAAGTGAAGAAAATAAAATGAAACAACTTTTTAAAAAGTGCAGTTTGGCCATATCATTTTCTAGAGTAAGATGATAGCAATGGTGTTTTTGTTTCCCTCAGGTTTTGATCCCTTTGGGACGGGTCCCATGCCTAAGCCTCAGGACATGATTGGTTCATTCCTTGGACCAGGTAACATGGGGCAGCCAGACCCCTTCCTGCATGCTGCACGCTCTCCATCACCCACCCTGCAGCCTACAAGCTTGGGTAAGGCATGATTCTGCTGCACAGTCTCACAGCATTTTGGAGCTAATTAAAGAGTCTGTACAATGGTAAGGCACATTATACAGTATTTGCAAGTCTGCTGCCACACCATAACACATAAACATGCATCTTGATTGTTTCTGCACATCAACTCTGGTTAAAACTTTTACAACGTTTTTCTACCCCAAAATATATTAGACTGCACTGCTTTTAATATCTTTTTCATTTCTCGTATTTTTGCTCTACTTATTGCTTACTCACATGCTGGCTTTGCAAGAGAGCCTTTTTCTATTGCTGCTGTATGTTTGGAAATAAATGGGTTTGCACGATGTATGATGAGTATTTACAGCTGATTAGTATTGCATAGAGATGGCACAGGCTTGATATTTCACCCCCAGCACGGATCATTCTCCATTAACCATCAACATCTTCAGCTTGAAGCTTTAGGCTGCATACCTTTACAGAGCAGTGTGTGCATGATGAAGCAAGACAACAACAATATTATCAGTATGCCTTTTAATCAGTGTATCATGCTAATTCATTTATTCATTCAATGTCATGCTCAGTTCCCATTCACTATTCACTCAGTCTGTGATAAACCTTTATGTGCTTGAATAGGGCGGAGTTCCCCAGTCCCTCCCGCCACCCCAACCGTCAACATTCAGCAGCTAAATGCAAAGGGAGGATGGGACTGGAACAGACCTGCTACTACAAGCACAGGTAGAAACCAGTAACCCAAACACACACACACACACACACACACACACACACACACACACACACACACAAAGAGCACTGACTTCATCTAATACTTGTGGAAGCCTACGAAACCTTTTTGAATGTATTTACATCAGTGGGAGCTGGTGGACTGACTGCTGAAGACCACAACACCTCCGTAACTGTAAAATGTCGGGCTCAAAAATATATGCATTGTTTGTTGATTCATCCAGGAGCAGGCTTTGGTATGGGCAGTCGGTCAGCGACTACAAGCCCTACAGGCTCGGTCCACAGCACCCCCACCCACCAAACCCAGCCAAATACCCTGGACCCGTTCGCTGACTTAGGCAACCTCGGGGGAAGCCTTGGAGGTCAGTCACTAGAAAATTTCTGAAACACTTGATCTGAGTATTTGTTATTTTCACCTTACACTATGTCATAATCTCCGCCTTTCCATTAGCAGGTTCTGGCTTTTCCAGCAAACCCACCACTCCTACTGGAACTGCCCCTTCCGTCCCACCCATGGGCTCCCCATCGCGACCTCCTCCGTCTCCCCAGCACGCAGAAGGGTGGCAGTCCCACACAGGAGCTGGCTTCCCCTCGTGGCAGCCAGGTGTTGGAGGCGGTGGAGGATGGCCACACCAAGGACAGGGCCCTGCCCCGCAGCCAAAGCCCAGCCCCAGCCACACCCCCATGCCTCACACATCGCCCCAGAACCGACCCAACTACAATGTCAGCTTCTCTGTAATGGGAGGGGGCTCACCCAGCGCAGGGGGCAAAGTACAGGCTGCCATGGGTGAGCAGGAGATGTGGAATTAGATTTGATGTTTCTGGTATGATGCAAATGTTGTGGTCAGGTTGTGAATGTGATACATTCTAGTAGGAATGACATATTTTGAACAAAGTGCTATACATTTTTAAGCTAGATGCTCTGCCCCTGTTGCATTACTCCTCTCTACATAACAATGTTTATTTGTATTGTCTCTGTTACATAAAGTAATAGGCACATTCATTCTTCAGTGGGAATGGATCTGTCACTAAGTCAATGTTTACAGTACATTTCATTTAATAGTGCAGGGCCATAAGTGGCTTAAAATAGCTTTAAAAAGTATGTTTTGTCTCTTTGTGTTTGCATCTCTCTCTCTGCCAGGTTCTAAGCCCAAAGCCTTTCATGCCAACTTTGATGACCTGCTGTCTGGTCAGGGCTTTGCAGGGGCCAAAGAGAAGAAAGGGCCCAGGACTATAGCAGAGATGAGGAAGGAGGAGATGGCCAAAGAGATGGACCCTGAGAAAATAAAGGCAGGGGCTTTTTCTGATGTGATATTAAATGCCATCTGTATACAAATGAAGATAATGAGTGGTTTGTTGTTGTTGTTGTTATTTGCTGTTTAAGTTTCAACACTTAAGACCTATGACTCTTGTATCATCACTACATCTGAGTAGAATTACGGTTTGATATCAGTTCATTGGGTTTTTGTCATCTGTTTAGCCAATGTAGGACAATAGAAGCAATTCAGTGAGTCCCAAAAGTAGGAGCGTGTACTCAAAACCCTTTGGCTTAAAGCCTTTCTGTGTATTACAGAATTAATGAAGCGACCAATGTAGGTCTACCATGACCAAACTTTGGTTCCTCTAATTACTCCTTTAAAAACATTTCACCGGAGCCAAAAATCACTGAAAGCATTTCTGCTAATAGTTGTTCCAAATCTGTTCATCACTGGCTAATGGTTCCCCGTCTCTCCCTCTCCTGTTTGTGACCCAGATTCTGGACTGGATCGAGGGGAAGGAGCGTAACATCCGTTCTCTACTGTCCACCATGCATACTGTGCTGTGGGAGGGAGAGACACGCTGGAAGCCTGTGGGCATGGCTGACCTGGTTACTCCAGAACAGGTCAAGAAGGTCTACCGCAAAGCTGTCCTGGTTGTCCACCCAGATAAGGTGAGACACATAATGACTTCTCTGACCCTATATTATTCAAGTTATCTTTTATTAACCCTAGTATTTTGTTGACATTTTCTTTCCTCATTATTTAACACCACTGCTATATTCGTAAAAACAGGAAAAATATTTGTAATTTTTATCAAAATGTTTCCTCTCCTCTCTGGTAACCCTTCTCTGGACTTGCACAGCATTGTTATTACACCAAATAAGGAAATAGTTAATGTTTTATTATGATTTAATATTCATGGTTATGGTCAAATAGACTGCAAAGAGGTTACAACAAATTGTTACAAAACTTCAATAACAGACGGGTTGTGTGGCGCAAAATGTTCTGTCAACACCAATCACAGATATAAAGCAAATTAAATTCCATTTTATTCATCTATCTATTGTTTATGTTTTTCAACTGTGGTTTCTGAGACCCTAAACAGAATTAATCTGACAGACTTCTGAAACATGTCATCCCTTCAAAGGTGCCAGTCTAGGAGGATCAAAAGGTGTTTGTACTTATCATATTTTGAAGATGAACTTTTTCACACATGAACTAAAGACAGACATCAATACAATGAAAACAACCAAAGTAATCATCACTTCAACAACGTGATAACTTACTGTACCAAAAGCAGTTTTCAACCAATCAAATAAAGAACTACGGTCCTGGTGAACAGAGTTCGCAGTATCATGAAGGTGGTTAATTATATCACCAATTGTAGCATTATTGTCAGGCACAAAGGTACAACATTCAGCACCAATAACAGCACAAGTTCCTCCTCGCTCTGCTAAAAGAAAATCCAAAGCTGCTCTGTTTTGTAAAGCTACAAGTCTAACAGAGGCGAGTTCACTTGACAGAAGCATGAGAGCTTTACCAGTTTCATTAGCTATAACTTCTATTGCCTGAGACAGATCGGCGATTTGATCTAACGCAGACATAACTCCATAAAAAGGAAGAAGGGGGCCGAGTATGTTTTTGACATTTGATTGATGATGAGTGCCAAAGGTATCTGAAAGTCCACGTCGTACCCGTTTAAGAGGCTTCTGGGGCAGGGAGTGAGCCACTCTCATAGCCGGGATAATGTACGCCAATCCGCAGCGTCCTTTGTAATCCACAGGAAGATACGGGTATGCAAGGTTTCCACATACCCAGTACATTCCCACAGGAGAGGAGATGGTGCAGCTAGCTGTGCGGTGAGCTAGAGCACTGAAGCGAGCCTGGCCCGCTGCTTCCAAACAGTTCCGTGGTGCAGAATTTAGAGATTTAAATTCAATATTGGTTAGTTTTGGGTCCCATTTGAATGTACGAAGGCAGTCCGATTTCCCTACAGGTGTCTCGCCGTCATTCTGGAGACACCAAGGGAACTTCTGAGGGATGAGCTGTATGGGAACAGGTTTGGGGGTTTTGAGACATTTATAACAGTTTGCATATTCTGTAGAACAGTCAAGTGGCCTCATTTTGGAGAGACTGGAACAATCAGGGTGAGAATAGGACTGCGATAGCGGAATATGCATCAGGTGGCAGGTGTCACAGTCAGAGGGAGGTAAGGCCATCAGAGGTAAACCTTCTCCAGCTGTGTGGGGCATTATGCCACAGACATAGCAGCTGGAATTAGGGTATATATGGTTGGCTACTTGCCATGCCATAGTCAGAAAAACATTCATAGCATCTACTCTTATGTCTGGTACTTTCATGACCTGGGGAGCTCCCATGGTGGACTCCACCAAGATCAGTATTAGGAGGCGTGGGATCAGGGGCATTGTTGCAGTGAATCCTCAAGATCTGGCTTCGGATCTTTACAGTAAGAGTCACCAGGCTCTAACTGAACATCAGCACCATCAACAGGAGTCGGGAAGGCAGTTCGTACCTGTGAATACATACAGTGGACGAAGAATGACTCAAATCGGTCGCCCTTTTTTACAGTACACAAATAAGACGTAATAAGCCATACTTCATGTTAAATTTAACCAAAACAAGAAATAATTTGATCTTTATTAGACAGTAAACGAACACAGTTATACCCTTATAAGACACCATGTATCTAAATTATGCTATAATTATAAACAGCATATAATGCCGTATTAGACCCGAAATACCACCAATATATTATGACAGATTATTAATTATAAAGAATTCACAACTTCATGTTCAGATACTTTTATTTTGAAATTATAACAATCATAACAGCAGCCAGTATAATAAGCTTACCTGTGGTTTCAGTCATCCGGGCAGCCCTTTTTATTTTTTTACTCTCAGGAACACTCAGTGGATTCCGATTATGGCTTTAAGTTCTGTTGTGAGATCATGGCAGGACATTGCTAGCATGCATGCAAGGAGAAATCTCTTCTCATCCGCCTATTCATCCTCTCTTTTATCAGAACAAGAGCGTAGACACACCCTAAAATGTACCCAATCACAGAGGTCTAGTGAGTGAATCACAAAATCACTACCGACTGATCAAGAGAGCGGGATTTAAATAATCAAAACAGGGCAGACTCAAAGGCTGCTTAAATCAATACCGACTGATCAATCGTTACAAGAGGGCGGGATTTAAATAATCAAAACAGGGCAGACTCAAAGGCTGCTTCATGCCAGATGTGGTTTGGTTGTATAAGGCCATAAAAACATGAGCACATTTATTTAGGACAACAAACAGTAAATGCATATAAGGACACACAAAAGCAGTAAAACACTGCACAATATACTGTGTACACTGCGTGTGTTTACGCATGTGTATTTATGTGTAAATACAAACACACAAAGATGCATGGATGCACTTCTAAAAGCAAGACATAAGATAGAGCCACAATATAAAATAAAACAAATAAAAATAATAATATATATTCAATAAAATGTGTCAAGAACAGTGTTTGGAGAATGAATATCTTTGTTGTGATTTAATTTAATTTATTGAGTATATAAATTGTGTATTTTGGGTTTTGTAGTTTTAATTTTTTGTGGGTTTTTTTCAGACCTGTTGATTGTTTATGTATTACCTTTTTTCCCCCAATTGTTCATCACCTGTGTGTGAATGCATTAATAGTGTGTATTTGTCAATTAGTTTCTTGTTTTGACTGGAGTCACATATAGCTTGATATCGAAGCTCTTGAATTTCAAAAGCATGTTTCAGCTTGAACACATCTGGCCACAGTCCAATATGTTATATCAAAGCAGATGTTTTATATCCGCCAGGTTTTTGGCCAGATATGGCCAGAAAAGGAACATGATTTTAGGGGATTTTCCTGTGGGTTTAACTGCTTTTTCTGTCTTCCCTCACAGGCGACAGGACAGCCCTATGAACAATATGCCAAGATGATTTTCATGGAACTAAATGACGCCTGGTCAGAATTTGATAGCCAAGGACAAAAACCCCTCTACTGAATAAATAGTGAGAGGAAGGGAGCGAGGAGAGGATGTCCCTCCTGATTATGTCATCCAATCCTACCCACCTCTTGTCAACATACTACAGCCGCACCCTACAACATCTGCCTTTATACCTGTGCTTTGACCCGTACTTCTCTTCTCACCACAAACAAACACAGAACATCCAGTTGATCTGCAAAGACGGAAAAAGACTTACAGAACTCCAGTGACCAACAGCGTGACTGAACAAATGACTCCCCGTAGATAGAATGTACCTACCTAAGGTATGTATGTGGTGCAACATAGCCCTTCCTTGTTGAGTGTCCTTAGCCCTGAAACCAACCCACCAATCAAAGCAGAGTCATCGGCACGTCTAGAAAAAACAAAAGAAACGCTTGATTCAGAGGAGACGCGAGATAAGAGAAAAACACATCAGGGAGTAAACTGATCAAGCATTTCACAGACTACTCTAAATAAGGGAATCAGAGCGCCAGATAGTCTGTAGGGCACAAATAAGCATTTAACATCAATCAAGCCACTTACCCACAAAACATTCTGTTGTACTTTGTGTGGAAATTGAATCCATGATCAGTTCTGTCATATCAAATTCACGCTTTTTCATGGAATTGAATGTTCTTAGAAGAACAGATAAGAACGATAAGAACAGTGGCGTTAAGTTACGATATGTTTTTCACTGACAAACCTGTTTTCCATCTAAAACAAGCTGTTTGGAGGTACAAATTAACAATCAAATTTAAAAAGTGCAAAAAGAATGAAAGCAAACTGCTTTTACCACTTTTGACAGTTGATTACAGTTTGGCTTCCATCTCCAATAGCCTCATTTATTAAGTCTGCTGAGGATAATTGAAAATTAAAATAACGGGGCTCTACAATAAAAACAGAAAACCAGAAGGCTGCTACAATTTCAGTTTCTGAGTTAATATGCATATGACAGATTAACAAAAATGTGTTTGTACTGTAGGGGAATGCTTTTTCATTGGTGTGTCTGATGTAATCAAGCCTTGTGTGTTTCCATGTCTGCATAGAACTGAGGATTGTATACTGTATTTTAGGATGAGCACATGTACAGTTCCATACATGAAGCACCTCGAGGCCTCATGTATACTCACTCGTGCAGTAACATGTATTTTTGCGAGGGAGCTCTGTGAAAGCACAAACTTTTACTCGGTACAGCTTTGAAGGAAAGCCATTGTTATTTATATGTTCATCTTCATTTTGTTGTTTTGTTTATCAGACCTGCTGCATTATTGTGATTTAAATAAACTGCAGATATCATCAGCTAACCTATGTAAAGGACATGTTTGGGATATTTTAGACCATTATATTTTAACTCATTAACTGACTGTCAAGCAAAACACTGGAATCATTTGTAAGACTGTATCACAATTTTTGAGTGTATAACCTTTTATAGTCTGCAATAACTTTTTCCAAACAACAGAAGTGACGCTTGAGTGCTGCCTATCTGTCGTTATGAACTTCCCACAATGCAAAAAGAATCGTGGGTTGATTTTGCAGAGATGGGAAATGTTCTGGAATCACAAAAATTCAATCGGAATGATTGAATTTTGTGCTTTACTGGCTCTCACTTCTTCATATCTCAAATTCTTCATTTCACTCAGATTCTACATATATTTGCTGTCATTACAAGACTGAATTGCAATGATTGCAACATGTTTTTTTGTTGAATTACTTTAAGCAATTTGTTTACGTTTGTGAGACATTTCTGTCACAGCACTGACACTTTTATTTATAATGATCATGCAGCTTTTTGTCTGGATGAGTACTACTGACACTATTTCATATCAACATATATACATAGTTGTATATCCTGCAGGTTTGTAATAGTTTAAATCTAGAAGAGCTATGAATTCTTCCCAAATAATTTCACTGATATATGGAAATTGACTCCTAACATTTTCTCCTTGTGGAAAAAGTATTTCACACTGCTGGGATGAAGTCCATGGTCAAATGACAAACATGCAAAAACAAAACAAAATGTATTTACTGATAAGCAAGTCGAAACTGTAGCACTTCTCAATTTCTTTTAGGGGTTTGAGGTTTTCACAAGAAACTAATATGATCCTATAACATCCTTCTAACAACAGAGCTTTACTGTAAAGAGCTGTTTTTTTCTGATGTATGACATCAGTCAGACATCGTCCATTTTCACACATGCACATTTAGCAGAATATTTGCCTTTAAATTTTCATAAACTTCTTTATACCGTTTTCATGCTGTCATTCTGTCTGTTTTGGAGATATAGATTTTTAACCATGTTAATGTTTTTCCCTTTGTTGGACTTCATTATTACCCAGGATTCCCAGTTTGTTCATCTGTTTTGAGGATGTTCACTACACTGACCAGTGGAAAAAGATTATGACTGCTATAAAGCGCTGTTTCTTCAACTGGACAGAGCGTCTTGACTGAAATGGGTCCCTGAACAAGACTCTTGGTCTCATGTTGAAAATGTTAAACTCTGATCTAGAGGCCACTGCTTTCTTTGGTGACTTATCAAACACAGGAAGTATGTAGTATGTGCTTCTGTGCTCTATTTACACTGAGGACCTACATGTGAAATAACCCTCATAAGCCCCCTCGCTGACTGAATTCTTCTATCTGAAATCATACAGCTATGTTAAAAAGCTAACCTCTCTATATTGTAGTCAATGGATGTGTGTTGTTTGAAGTTGTGGTACGTATGAATACAGAATTGGATACAGACTACTGTACGTTATGTGTTTGCCTGTCTGCTGTTCAAGTATTACTAAACTGTGTAAAAATGATGTTCATGTGTTCCTTTTCAGGTCTGTTTACCATTACAGGATGTAAATAATGATCAAGTGCGGTGCACAAAAATAAATAGTAAACAGAAAACAGAGGCAGCATTCATCAGATTTTATGTGTCTCTTGGTGTTTCTTTTTTTTGATCACTAGAGGGTAGCAGCGTACAACATATGAACTACACTGCAGCGTGCCTGCGTACTCAGATCATTTACTTAAGTAAAAGTACAAATAAAACTCCCATTACAAGTATTACAAACCCTCAACCAAATCCAGTAAGTAAAAGTACAGAAGCATTATCAGCGAAATATACTTAAAGTATCAAAGTAAAAGTACTTGCTCTGCAGAAAAATGGGCCCTGTGACTGACGTATTATCCTATATTAAGTATAATAAGTTTAGAGGGCAAGTCACACTGGTGGAAGAGCTAAAAACTCACAAACATCACAATGAGCCCCAACCAGACACTGCTTTTTCCCCGTAAAAGATCATAAGCCAAATAAGTTTGGGAACCATGAGTTTAATATTTTACAATGCACTGTATTTTATAAGCTTTTCATAATATGAAAGGAACTACTAACTATATCTGTCAAACAAAGAGGAGTAGGAAGTAGCACAATATGGAAATATGACCTGAAAATTGTAATTAAAGTACAGTACTTGAAACAATTATTTAATTTTGTAGATGATCCCTCTCGGTAGAATTTAAGTATTTCAACACTGGTGGTATTGGAAACAGACTGTAACAATAAGCTGCATTACAGTGCTGCTGTTCACAATTTCATCTCCTCTCATATGTGATCAGTTAGGGGATTGGTAAGTTTTCCCCCCGGGGCTCAGATCCAGGAAAAACAGGACTGCAGTGTCAGTGTTCGACTATCAAGGAGGAATTTTAGGGTAATTGAAAATAACTCCCTCTAATCAGTGATTCATTTTAAATTAAGGTTGCTGTTGCACTCTTCAGTTTTTCCCTCCTCAAACTCACTCTCCTGACTCACTTCCTGAGACAGATTCAGCTCTGATGGATGTAGACCATAAGCATTTTACATCATATCCTACACCATTAAGCACAAGTCTCATCTAGATGTCAAGCTATTACACATACACAAAAAGAGTATTAAATAAACATCTTGATACCAGCGGGGACATGGATGGCCTTTGGAGTAAGATTAATGTAGACATCACAAAAGGTTAAAGGTGCTGCTGCTACTAACTAATGGTACATAACTAAAAAAGTGACTCATCTGACCAAGACAAATTCTATCCGCCCAATGAAAGAAAATAATGCTTTCATCTTTGCATCCCTCCTAAGGTACATATTGTGGGCTTATAGATCACAAGTGAATTCAAGATTTTACTTATTTATTGATTGATCGTGACATTTCTTTACTTGAAGAGGCAGTGTGAATAAATTCACGGTTCAGTTTGACCGGACCGGGTGCACCTTGCTTTCACACAATAACAGATGGTACATAAACAAATGAACAATGCTTTTATGCATCAAAACGGTTCTAATTGTTCTTCTAAAGGCTATGAAATTGTGAAAGTGGAACCTGAATAAATGATGCCTTTCACTAAGTCAAGCACTACTGTCAATTTACCCATGAAGGCACTTAACCCCTACGTGCTTCACTGCTCACTAAAAGACCTCCTGCTGGAGCCTGCTGTGACCGACTGTGTGTAACTGTGATCCTGTGAAACCGGATGTGTCTGGAAAACAGTGCTGCTCTGTACATAGCTGTACAAATAAACTAACTAAGCTAACTTAACTTAGAGTCGTTGTACAAGTACACTAGTATGTACTGTTGTTATCTTATCTTAAGAAGGCAACTGACTGGCTGGGAAACTCTCATGTCTCCAGAGATGCTTTTCCTACAGTCTTATTAGGAACTTAAAAGAAATGTTTTCACATGGTCTCTCCAGAGAACAGTCATTAAAAGAAAGTGATTTGTGGATGGTTAATTTGTTTGAAAAGTCTCCAGTTTTACTGCTGTTTTGTGTTGCGTTCAGGTCACAGAGTTTTGTATCAAAACTGAATATGGAAAATATGGTCATCAGTGAATTGAGACAATGTCCAAAATATCAATAATAGATACATATATTTCATGCAAAAATACTTTGTTTGAAAGGTGTGCACGTACAGTCTAATTTACAATAACTTTAAGAGGAGAACAACAGCAAATATTTACCATCTTAGTTTAGTGTGTTAGCATGAAAGCATGATGATCTGCTACTTCACACTTAGTGCTGTTGAGGCTGATGGGAATGTCATTAGTTTTGCAGGTATTTGCTCATAAACCAAAGTGTTGGAGTCATTAGACTTTCATATCTGCAGAACATGAATCTCTGTACCTAATGTCATGGCAATCCATCCAATAACTGTCAAGACCTTTCACTCAACTAAAAAAGCATCAAACTCAGGATGGTGCTGAAGGAAAAGTCATCAGGACACATTGTCTAAGAAAAAAATCATGTCTGTACCAAATTATGTGCCAATCCATTACAGTAAGTAGATGTTGAGCTATTTAACTTGCTAAGTGGAAACTTTGGCGGTAGAGGTAAAGTCAGGGAATCCTTAAAGCCATAGGGTTCATCTTCTGGGCATCATGGATGTCTGTACAAAATATATCAATACATCTGATAGTTGTTGAAATATTTCAGTGTGGACCAAAGTGGTGGACCAACTGACCAACAGACCAACTGTGCTGTCCCTTTAGAGCACATGTGCCAAACCCGGCCCCCCTTGCAGATTTTAATCCGACCCGCATATCATTTTAGGTCCACAATAAATTTGGGCCCACCTAGTTTTCATTAGTTGTTGCTTTTTCTGAAGTTTTTATCACTTTTGCCGACATTTTTGTTCATAGTTTTTGCCACTTTTTCCTACATTTTTTTCCTACGTTTTTGTCACTTTTTTCTTTGATAGGTAAATTTCTTTTTTGGGGCTTTATGTCGACCAAGCTGTAAGTGAGAAGACTATATAAGTCATGCCAAAGTACAGTAAAAGATGTTTGACTTTTTCGATGAAATAAGAGGATGTAAATAAACTAAATGTTTGAATGTGCTACTTATTTTCCAGTGTGGCCCTTAGTGAAATTGAGTGTGACACCCCTGCTTTAGAGCTAAATCACAAGCAAAAACAGCCTCATTTATTATTTAATCCATTGTCTCTAGTTATATTTCTCATTATGTACCATAGGCATGACATGTATTTTTAAGTGCTCTCTGGCTCTTTGGCCTCCACGTCCACCTGCGCTTCCTGCTTTACTCATAATAACTCTCAAATAATCACTGACGTCAAGTGGTTAAAATGCAGCCATTGCAGACTGAAATGTCAATGCAGATGCACTCATGTCATTCTCAAGGTTCTTTTGTTAAACATATTTTTGAGACAGTAAAGTATTTTTATATCACAGTCATAAACTACTATCTAAACTCTCCTATAACTACATGTGGTGACTTGATAAAAGGGAGCATTTTCTTCAAGTTCTATGTAATGCAATAAAAGTTAAGGATATTGCTATGTGTGTGTGTGTGTGTGTGTGTGTGTGTGTGTGTGTGTGTGTGTGTGTGTGTTTGTGTGTGTGTGTGTGTGTGTGTGTGTGTGTGTGTGTGTGGGCCGGTATATTATAATTCTTGCATGCTAAGACTGATACAGCCTGGGTGTGTACATATTTCAGGTGCAGATTTCACACAGGAAACAGAAACAGAACATTTGTTTTAGTTTCAACATATGTCTTGAATTTCCTGCTCAATTGCTTCTTTCACAGACGAGAACAAGCTACAGTACAGCACAGTATAGATAACAAGCTGTTTTACTGATGTATACAATTTAAACCCTAGTAGATCAGTCACATTGGATAGAGATTATCTACTATCAGTAAATCCTACCTAATCCATACCTTTTTCCTAAAACTACACCATGCATGGTATAAAAGTACGGTAGTTTAATTTGGAATAGACAGAGTATACAGGAAGGATAGGGGGAGGGTCATGTTAGTGGGAGGATGAGAGTTGAGGAGAGGAATGAAAAAGGGGGTTGAACGGAGTTGTTGTGTGGCTGTAACGTCTGGGAACCCGGGGGTCGAGACTTTTAGTTATAATAACTTCATTATTGAGATCATACTTCCAAACAGTAAGTGAAATCATTATGGTACTGGATGAATTTAACCTTTAAATGCATAGAATCAGGAAGATATTACACCATATTTGACACTTGACACAAAATGATACTTTGGCAAAGGACGACAGGTTACCTGATGAAAGTTGGAAAAAATCGAAACATCACAATAAATATTTTTAGCATTAATAAAGGAAATCAGAAAAATCTTAAAATCAATTCTAAAACTTGGTAACCAGTGAAGAGAAGCTATAACAGGGCTGATGATCTTGTCTTCTGGTATTAAAAGTCGAGCAGCTGGTTTTTTTACCAGCTGAAGGTGTAAGATTGTTTTTTTTGGTTTAATCCTGAATTCATTGGAACTCAAATGATAAAAACATGACTGAATTACTTTTGTAAATAGTTTTTCAAATGAAATGTCATTGTATTATCACACCCAGGTGATCTAATCTCTTTATAACATTGTTTTTTTATGGTGACGCTAAGAAATTTATAGTTTCCTGTTCATTTTGTGTCCTGAATACTGTAAATTAGCACAGACAAAAGGATGGGAAGAAGAAGTCTCTTTATGTTAGCGTACTGTCGCAGTAACATGATGGTGCAGTGCCGGTGTGTAAGTTTACTGCCGATCAGCACTTTATTTTATATTGTAGGGTTTGTATAAGAATAACTCTGAAAATGCAGATGTCCTTAAAGCAGCTTATGATGAAAATAATATTGTGCTAAATGATCAATTCGATCATTTATAAGCAGAATTGGACCCACACAGCCATGTTGCAATGATCACAAAACAATGATTTATTTCTGATCACTATGCTGACTAACTTGTGTTTGGTGGACTTTGTACAACAAATTACAATATAAACTATTGTATGGCAATTTAAAAAATATCAATGAGTTTTTTGGCATCTGTACAGTAAATCACTGATGATGATATTATTTAAATGTGTAGCTCAATCTGGGTAACTAACAGTAAGTAAGTGTGTTTTTCCAGACCTGACCTATAGTTTTGCATGAAGCTTAAAGCTTTATAGCTTTTTCAAACCACTTCAGGTGTCATGCAGGTCAACTTCCTAAATCTGCTGAGCTTTAGTATCTTACTGGCAGTTTAAAAATAGTGGCGTCCTCTTTGGCTCTGCACTTTACAAGCATGGATTAAATGTAACTGCAGCTGTGATGGAAACTAACAATGGCACTATGATAATAACTTTTTACAGGCATTTAGAATGGCTGTTGTTGGGGTTTGTTGCTATTTGCTTCTGAAATTATACTTTGCTACTTCTTGATTGTCACTTTTTATGGCGGGTGCAGCCACAGTTGGTAAATTTCCAGATGGCATGATTGAAGTGTAATCCTGAGTTGTGATTCATCATTCCTTTGCACATTAAACCTGCATTAATTTCTTTTTTGGCCACTTGGGCACAGCCACTGACGTCCTATAACGTTGTTGTGGTGAACGTGTTAGCAATAATTTGTCTATTTACGCATCCAGCAAATACAGGATAACATTAGCATTAGCATTTATTCAGAGTCACGTTTCTAACCACATGATGAATTGAAGTCAATATTCACGCTCCTTTTAGCTCTGTTGTTGTTCTCCACCATCTCCTGAGGGAAATATCTGGCTCTTTAGCTGTTAAATGCTCTGCTATGTTCACCAGCTAACCGCTAACTGTGTCTGTGTACAGTGGCTTTTTTGTTGTTGCTGAAAAAAATGAACCAAAACAGTACAATTGTGGCCTGAAAAACCAAAAGAATGAGCAGCTGAAAGATGCTAAAATGCTGGGTAGAGCTGAGGGGAACTTCAGAGTCAGTTGATAATTCTCTGTGGGTTTGTCACTACAAGCGACTTCTTTCAATTTACACATAAAGATTTGACCCATTGTTTATATCAAGAATATATTATAGCAGCTTCAATATTTGCGTCAGTCCTTACAACAGCATGAAATTACAGTTACAGTTATAGTTACACACACACACACACACACACACACACATACACACACAACACAGGAACATAGAAAACTCCTCTGTACCATCTGAGGGGAAAATTTGAGGCAACCACTGACAGAAGGGTCTGCTTGTATGCTCGTGTTTATCTGCGAAATTCCCTTCTGCCAACAGCTACACTGTACACATCCAGTCCGTGTACATGAACACAAAAATAGAGATGGTTTTCTACCAGTAAACCCTAACCCCCATCTACACTTACAGTGCATACACACCTGCAGTGCAAACACATGCATGCAACATCCTGGCCTGTGTGCGGTGTTGTGAGTGACTGGTGTGTATTCTGACACCGTGGTTTAGAAATAGCCCCTCATGCCCAGAGACACACTGCTCCACATAAAGCTCTCTGTCTGCTACTGCTTCAGGATATCAGCTGGAAGGAAAACTTTATTCCCCATGGTATACTTCTCGAGGTCTGATTGTACAGGGCAGCTGGTGAGTCATTTCTCTCAACGTTATATTACAACATTTCATAAGACATGGAACAAAAGCTGTGAGGTGAATGACGCACACTGCCCACAATGAACTACACCTAATTTGACAATTACAACATTGTGAGCTTGTTTACTGTTTTAATTCTGAATGTCTGGAGTTTTGTCACAGCTTATGAGGAGAAATTACAAAGGATCAACCTTGTGTTGTCACTTCTCTCTGTTTTCCTTTCTCTATTTAATTACCCTGAACTCTTTGTTGCGGTCTATCTGCTGCTGTCTCTCTCCACATTGTTGCTTTGCCTCCATATATTTTGGTTCAAACTTTAATGACGCAGCACAATGAGAACCACAGCTAGAATTAAATTATTGTTTTGATATAAGTTAGACGTTTTAGTTAGTTCTACATTTTAGGAATTTGATTATTTTTCTTTCCAAGAGTGAAATGATAAATTCTCTATATCTGTGTGTTAAACACAGCGCTGGAGGGCGTGTTTAGCCGAGCTTAGCATAAAGACTGGAAGAAGGGGAAAACAGCCAGCCTGGGCTCTCTCCTTTTTAGAAATGGTTCTACCAATCCCTCTAAAAGCCTGCTATTTAACATATGATATATTGTTTCTTTGAAATGTAAATGTTTAGGTTTTATAGTTATGTGCTGGACTATTTCTTGGAGCAATGGCTTCCTGGAGTCTTGTTGACAGATATAACTAAAGGGTTTGTTCTCTTGTTGTTGTTTTATTTTTACCAGGCTAAGCTTACTGTCTGCTGGCTCTTATCTAACAGACAGATAATCATGGCAAGAAAGCAAATAAACATATTTCCCCAAAGTCCTTTAATGAACAGACGTTGATATTTTCATGTCACTCAAAAGCAAAATGTTGATATATTTCTTTAAAATATCCCAGCATGGAGCTTTTATTGAAGATCTAATCTATAGTCAAAATTCTGTCCTCTGCCTTACCTTGCTACCAGACTTGTATCTGGGTGCAAAAACAGTTCTTCTAACAGTAAATTATTTCTCTAACATATTTCAGTTCTGTGCATTAGTTCAAAAAAGGCCATTTTCCCCCACAGTGAAAACAGCCCTCGTGTTTAGACCGCAGTAGCTATCTGAGGCTTCACCAGGGGCTTCAGCCGCAGACACATTTCAGACGAGCCTCGGGCAAAAGCTGACCAGTCTGGCCTCGATCAACAGACTAGAGACTCTGTTTTTTTTAATCTGTGTCAGAGCTAACAGCCATGGTCATTTGGCAGGGGGGGGGCACCTTGCTTCCAAATTGACCATTTGGTTTATTCAAACTAGAAGTGCAAAAGGTGAGACTAGATCACAGAGATCCCCATGGTGATGGCAGGCTTCTGTACTGTGCTGTTTGCTCAGTTGGACCTCTAGGGCTGAATTTACACAGGAGCTGAAAGTGATTATTTAGCCCTGTGCTGCTCCAGTTGATCTTCATGTTCACACTTACGGCTGTAGGACACTCAGCTATTGTCCTCAGTATTTGCTTTGTTGTGTTTAGCAACTTGGAGGGCAGGATTTCTCCAACAGAATTGTATTTACAGTATATTGGGAAATAAACCAGAAATACTTTATTTCATGATTGCATTACATACTGTTTCCTAGAAGTAACTAACCTTTTTCTCATACTGATAACAGCGAACAAAAGTTGTCAATAAGCGGTTGTTGAATTTCCTTGAAACAGCTGCTCCATTAAAAGAATAAATCAAAAACTTGCAGGAATAAATTGAATGGCTACATTATATATATATATATATATATATATATATATATATATATATATATATATATATATATATATATATATATATATATATATATATATATATATATATAAAAATCCAAATAATTAAACATATTTAGAGAGGTACAAAATCATATGAGTTGGAAATCAAATCTGCAACTGAAAAACGATATCAATAACTAGGTACCTCCATTTATTCTCTATGCCTGCTTATTGGTATTCAACCTTCTATATAGAGTCTATGGTATTCAATAGCCAAAGATGTATAGTATGCCTAACGAAGTAGAACTACTTCACTACTGTACTTAAGTACTAAAAGGCTGTACCTGTACTCTACTGGAGTATTATTTTGTTCTCCTACTTCTACTCTTACTTACATATTTTCGTTGAGTTTAATACTTTTACTCCGATTGTTTATGTGCTGCATCGTTACTTGTTACTGTTGTGAATTCCTCACGCTACGGAGACTGTGTAGGTACAGTGTGCGTAGTTACGGTTACGTTAGTTACGTAAGAAATCCCAGAGATCGCGTCGTGTTTCTTTTCATTAGGGCGGTTGCCTGTTCAGAAGTCAGAGACGATGTAAGTTTGTACTCTTTCTATTTAGCTATTGTTGCAGCAGATTAAGCTATTCCCGAGTTGCTTCAGTCTGCAATGAGTACTGAATGTTAACCGTTTTACCCTGTGATGTGAAGCTGCTGTTATCTGTATTTTGCTAGCTTTCTAACTTTCCACTGTTCATCACACATGTTACTAGCTAATGTGTGATACGTTTTTTTGGGGTTTTAATCGTTACTGTGCTGGAGAGGATGTTCATTTTACTTGCACAGTGTGATAATTGTACATTTTATTATTATTATTTGTTAATAAGTGATTAATAACCCACTGTTATATCAGATAATAGTAGTTATAACAGCTGTGACATTAATGTACCTTTTTGGGTTTATTTCAGAAACTTCCTTCATATATCTAGCAATGTACAGCTTGTGACTACTTGTAATGCACCATCTTGCTACCAAGTAAAAAGTTGAACTCCACCTGGTGACTCATGCTCTCTGATTGGAGCCCTGGAGCAGCTAATACACATTAGCCAATATTGACAGGGTTAAAATCCCAACAGTTACAATTATAAAAATGTTATGAATCATTCCTTGTACTGCTGCTACAGCCAAAGGAATTGGGAGTGTCCTTTAGGCTAAACATTTTATATGATATTCAAACTTATGACTGCTTTCTACATAACATACATACATAATACTTGTACCTTTACTTTCAGTAGTAGTAAATATTAAAATAAACTACTTGCAATACATAAATACAAAAAATGTTGAATACTTTGGTACTTCCACTTAAGTGTGGCGCTACTCAAGTCACTTTTTTGATAGAGCACTTGTATTTTTACTCAAGTATGGGTCTCTAGTACTTTACACATGTCTGTCAAGGGCACAGGGAGCTGGAGGAAGGGCTAATGTAGCGATGAACACATATACACTCACATTCAAACATTAAAGTTTCCACTTTAGACTACATGTCAGCTTGGACTGACTGCACTTTACCCCAGAATACAGATTTCCTCTAGTGCCACAGGGACCCTGGGTTCAAGGTTTAAGGAATTTCCGAGACGTTCATAACTTAGTTTACTGTAATTAGCACATTATGACCAAATGTTTTGGAGCTCTGAGGCTGTCAACAAATAGTTTTGCCTCACTTTTTGTTTGTGGGGTTTGGTGATAATGCTTTTAGAGGCACAGCCGTGCAAATATTATAGGAAGACTCTCCATGTTGGTGTACTCATTGTGTTGCTTCCTCTCCACTTTTCCCGTTTTTTGTCGTTATCGCTGTCCACTTTGTTTTTATCTCTTTATCTATCCTCCACGTACATGCACTCTCACCACTCCTGTTTCTCTTTCACTAATTCACCCTCGCTTCCTATTTAGGGTTGTTTTTTTATTCTTTGCTGTGTTTTTTGGAATAGAACAGTAAGCTGAAAAAAAAACATACTGGACAAACAAGACTGTTTCAAAAACACAAGATGAACTAATATAATTATATTTGCATGGATGTCCCGTACAATTGTTAAACTGCGTGTTTGCCGTCTCTTGCTTTTTTAAACCATGCATTTGTTAACTATCATTTAGAAATCTGAAATCCTCTAATGACAAGCTGTGATGAAGGAGCAGCGTGACTAAAAAGAAAACAAACAAAAAAGCCAAATATTAATGGCCTCAGGCTGCAAAAAAATCAACTCAAATCCCATGTTTACACGTTTGCTCGGAAAACCTTTGAATGAAAAATAAACAAAATAACACGGGTGATACGATGGCCTCAGCCAGGGGAGTTTCATTCATTAACAGCAGGTGTAGTGCTTTTATTCAGAAAAACACTGTACGGAACTTCAGTACACTCAAATTAAACTTTATCGCCATGCTTTATGACCTGAGAGCTTTCATTTTAGAACAATGAGAGCGTTTGAATCGCTCAAGGTGAACATTATGGTAGAGATCAAAAGTGTGACTCAGAAAGAGAGAGAGAGAGAGAGCTGCCTAGATGTTATTGCCTGTTGCTTGACTGAGGCAGACTGCTTTAGTGTGAGTGGGCACTGAATGAAAACATTAAATCATGCGCCGACATAAGTAGGTGGTTGGGGAGTTGTGGGTATTAAGTGGAAACTAAGACTCCCATTTGAAAACAAATCATGCATTTCTGTGTCCTTCTGTCTTCATTTTCCCTGACTGTCATAATTTATATCAGACATTTAAAAAAAAATCTTCAAAAGCATTTATTGCTCAAATACTTGCTTAGCAGAGTGCATTTGGTGGTAGAGGTTCTGAATCTTAGCATCGTTAGGATTGGCTAAATGTGAGTTTTGGTCTACCTGCGCTATTGATTTTAATTCAAAATTAAATCTTTAACAATTAAAATATATTAACAATAAACATCTATTCCAGAAAACCAAATCTGTATCATGTTTGTCTGTGTACAGTTTAATCGTGAGGTGAAACAAACACAAAATGATAATAACAGCAGCACTAATAATTGTAAATTACAGTGATTGATACATTTGCTCTTGAATTTAATTGAATTTGATAAAGACATCTAGCCTGGATGCCAGCCGAACTTAGCCCCGGCCACAACATTTGAGGTCGGGAAGTTCGGTCTGGACGTGATCCGTTGTGGAGAAACTATGCTCAAACCAGGGCTGTTCGGACCAATGAAATTGTCAGGGCGGGCTTTATACGATGATGGACAGATGATCAACAGTAACGTAATCAACCACGTCACCAAAGAACGCTTGGGTTGAATTTGTTTACAACAAAGATGGCTGCCATTGCGTCTGTTATAGAAGATATCGACAGCGTGTTCATTTTAAAAGAGGAACAGAGAACCACGATCACATATGTATACACGTTCTGCACGACACGGAAACTGCCGCCTCTGCCTTTGCTCTGTCAAAGCCTGCCTTTGACTCTTCGTTGCTCTGATTGGTTGTAGGTCTATCCAATTGAGTGCAGAGGCATTCTCTTTCCTGGTTCAGTTGAAACACGCCCCATAATCACAGCCCAATGGAGCAGTACCAGACTCGTATTCTGACTAGAATCTGAGTATGACGATGTCAGGCTAAAAGACATCAATAGAGCATTGCATAAATTGCATCAGATTCTTCATTCATGCTTCACCATCAGCATTCATTGGTTGCTTGGCTACCAACTGACTGGTAACATCCAATCATATTTATAGAGGTGCACAGACACCTTTACAGTAATAACCTGACACTATTCCTCTTCAGATACATCATGTAGCTCCCATTCTGTCCACACATCCACTGTATGTGCTACTCTAAGTTTTATGGTATTGTAAACTTATTATGTTCTAATGGCCGTGTATATTTTTTTGTCTTTTCCACCAAATCCCACAAATGATCAGTTCCTTGTGCCTCATGTCTGTCACAAATTCTGTGAATTTCGAATTGAATAGATCATCGTTACCAATCGTATATTTATTTTTTTCCCACATTTACTGTAAATTGCTATTTAAATCTCAAAGTGACAGTGTGAGGAGTAATTGCTTAGCACTTCTTCTGTACATTGTGTTACTGTAATCCCAGGCCTCAGCTACAATCCCTCAAGGATCAGCTTGACTCTACTTTTAACAGATGATGTGAAGCTTTTTTTTTGTTGCCTCCTGAGCAAACTCACTCTTGGCTGTATTTGAAGACCCCTAATCTGCATATTTCCAATCAGTGTGCAACTGTTTGTGATATTGATCAGTAGTGGGATAACAAACAACTAAGACATTTTCAGTTTTACTCATCAGTGCAACTTTTGCGGTTTAATTAAAAACAAACATAGAAAAGAAATAAGAAGAAATGCAATTCCTTCAACATTGTAATGACAGTAAACTGACACTAAATGAATGCAAGGGCATTTTGGAGATCCCAAGCATGTTTCTTTGACAACCATCTTTTCATCTGAATGATGTATGTTTAATCACAAGTAGCAGGGAGGACCAACATTGCTTACAGTAACATACATGTAAAAAAGCAGTCACAAAATGACATTGAGGTGATAGCAGCACTAACACAGCCTCGATCTGCCACCACATGACAGTCCCGTACTTGACGTCCCCCAGGCATTTCTTCATTGTGCTGGCTTGGAAGAGACGGCTCACTACGTTTTAGATAATAAAATCTGATGACTCACATGCTTGGCATTGGGACGCCTCAGCACTTTCTCTCTCGTTCAGACTTTCTCTCTAATTCTTTCCATTTTTGTTTTTTTCCCCTGGGAAGATGGAAAGAAGAGCAGTATCAATTATAATTTGACTTAGCTCTCAAAGGAGAAAGTGTATGAGTACATAACCTACTTG
Source organism: Zingel zingel (assembly GCA_023566125.1). Classification (NCBI taxonomy): domain Eukaryota; kingdom Metazoa; phylum Chordata; class Actinopteri; order Perciformes; family Percidae; genus Zingel; species Zingel zingel. Next base: position 29,405,300 of record CM042322.1, on the reverse strand, counting down.
GTGTGGAATAAGTGACAGAACTGTTGAGTGTGTGTGTGTGTGTGTGTGTGTGTGTGTGTGTGTGTGTGTGTGTGTGTGTGTGTCTGGTGGAGATTGTATCCAAGGGAGAGACTGTGATTGTGGTTTGATGAGTGATTCCATCACACTCTGATGATAGGGTTATACAGTGCAGAGAACAAGCTAATTTCATCACATCATGGGGTACAGATTGTGTGCTGATGCCAGAGTGTGCGTAAGACAGAGAGAAAGGGAGAGGTAGAAAGAAAGAAAGAACCACAAGATGAATAAGAAATGCTCATCTCAGCCCTCAGGCTCTTTCCTTTGGTCTCTGATGCTTAGAGTTAGCCCCCACAGACCTTTATCTTAAGCCTGGTTATTGCTGTTATCCACTCACATCTGGCACTAGTGTGTGTTGTTCATGTGTTGTGCATCCACAAACCCCAATGATGACAGCTCCTTGTGTTTTCCAGGCCAGTTTTTGTGCCAGCAGATGAGTATTGTCACTAATAAGACCAATTCAATCTATTATCTATTATTCCGACACAAAGACAGCTTCTTTTCCCAAGCAGTCACTCTGTTGAACGCTCAGAAATAGCCCCCACCCTTACACTGAACATAGTCAATCAACACTGTTCTGCTCATCTACCTCATGTATATTTCAGTCTTACAATTACAATATTTTTATTCATATTTTACCATTGCACTGAACTGCCTTGCACTATATTTATATTTAAATCTTAAATCTCAGACTATACTGATATTGTACTATTCCTTCCCTCTCTTCTTCAATTGTTATTGTATATTTTTTGTAAATTTGTAAATTCTATTGTATTGTGATACTGTATACTTAACAGTATTTTTTTATATTACTGTCCTTTCTGTTTTTATTCTTTATATGTTAAGTGAGTGTTGTACTTTGAGAGCAAAGATTAACCGAGTCAAATTCCTTGTTTGTTTACGCAAACCTGGCCAATAAAGCTGATTCTGATTCTGATTCTGATTAGCTGTGGCTGCGGCTGTGTTTTGGGTCGGTTTATTGTATCATAAGTGTTCACATGACCTTAATTGAGCTCCAGTTGTGTTGCAACACATAGGCAAACTTCCATAAGAGAAACAGGAGGAACAAGGGAAGGACAAGTTGCTGCCCCGAGACTCTGGAACAAGTTACCCCCTGATATTCACACTATTACAGATGTAGCTCTTTTTAGATCCAAACTCAAAACCTATTTGTTTGGAATGGCTTTTAATACGTAGTAGTGGTGTGACAATTTCCCTCTCCTCCTCCTGTTTCTATGTAACCTTTTCTGATATTACTGTTTTCTATGTTTCATTCTTTTTATTGTATGATATGTTGTTTTATTCTTGGTTCCTGATGTAAAGCACTTTGGATACCTGCTAGTTGCTGTAAAGGGCTTGAAATAATGATTAATTTCAATATCAATTCTTGATTGTTTTTTCAATAAGTCAAGGCCTATATAATTTAGTCTATAAAATGTCAGGAATTAGTTACAAGTTGTTTGTCCAATAATCAGCTCAAAACTCAAAGAAATTTAATATAAAATGAAATAAACCTAAGAATAAACCAGTTAATTTTTGCCATTCTTGCTTGATGAATAAATTAAAGATGAATCGATTATACAATTTGTAGTTGTATTTTCTTTAGATTTTACTGATTAATTAATAAATCAATCAATCAATCAATCAACTAATATGTTCAAGAAAGAACACAAACATACAGTATAAAGATAAAAGGGATAAATGAGAGAAAAGGCAAAATGTATGAAAGGGTATCATACACTTCTAAATGACACACATTTTACACTTCTAAATTCTTCTGTCAGTAGATGTGGACACAGTTTAAATGCTTTTTCCCCATATGGTGGTTTGGGCACATACCATCTTGACTCACTCTCTTTTTTTCCTCTCTGCTTCTCTGACACTTTCTCCATCTGTCTCTTCTCTCTCAGGACTGATGTTTGGCAGGTGCTGTGTCTTGTGCAGCTCTGCAATTGGAAATCTTTTTCTTTTCTTAATTCAATAAACAGCCACTGACCAGTGGAAAATACCATCGCCACCATTTGTCCTTTCTTTAGACAAAATGATTGTCCTAAAATCAGTTGAGCAGAAGAAAACTCAAAATTGAGCAGTGTAAGGTGAACGTAATCGATGTTTTATAATAACAATGTGAAACGTGTCGCTCGTGGTGAAGAACCTACAGAGAATTAATTATCTGCAGCTTCTCTCAGCTTTTTGGAGCTTAATAGGGAGTTTCAGCTCATTGTTTAGCTGTCCGGACCACAACTTATCTGTTTTTCAATCATTCTTGCTGCTCTTATAGCGTTTTCAGTGAAAAAAACTAAACAAAACAAAAAAAACACTACCCTGCCCAGCACCAAAAGGCCCAAAACAGAGCTAAAATAGAGTGAATATTGGACTTACATTCATCAGACTTCAAATGAATGATAGTGTTGCTCCTTTACTGCTGCATGTGTAAATAAGCACCGTTTGCTAACAAGTTCAACATATCAACAGGTGACGATATGTCAATGTTGTGTTCACAACTTATTTCTGCTGCCCCCGAGTGGCCAAAAAAACTAGTTATTGTGGGGGAAAAAACTATTAACTTCATTCTACGTGGCTTGCTAGCTTTGAGAAAGATGCTGACACCAAGAAAACTGAGCATAGGAGGGTTGTTTTAGCACACGCAAAAAAGGAAAACTTTTCAGTTTGTGGATTGCATGTTTGCTTGAAAGAATCTCAACCCATCACCGTGCACTTTGAATTGCACTAACCTGTATGAAAGATGCTGTATGAAATATTGATTGACCGCACATACATATGACAACATATGTTCAAGGGCACCTTTAGATGAGGGGGGGAGGGGGGGTCAGGACCCCCCCCCCCCATCTAAGGGTTGCCCCCCCCTATAAATATCAAAACAGTGCTGTGTATTGTAAATTACATAATAATGTATATTAACCCTAATATCAGTTCACACACATAACGTTAGGCTTATCGCCGTGGTAACGTTAGTTGTAGTGGGTGCATTTCTAGCCAACAAGCTATTAAACAAGCTAGCTAACGTTACAGGTCAGGGGGGGAGGGGGGGTCAGGACCCCCCCCCCCCCCCCCCCCATCTAAGGGTTGTCCCCCCCTATAAATATCAAAACAGTGCTGTGTATTGTAAATTACATAATAATGTATACGTAAAATATCTGTGTAAGTAGTAAAACAATACAAACCCCCCAAAATGCTTTTTAAGTTTAGAAACATTTTGAGTCCCCCCTCCCTTGCCTCACAGTGGTTTGGTCCACTGCATGCTGTACGTTAGGAGGACCTGCACTCGACTCACAGTCACATCGTGTAGTGACAGGAATGTAGTAAGTAGGCGGTACAAGGCTAATTTATTCACATTAAACATTGGATGAAGTTGTTCTTTTCTCAAATAGAAATTATGCTGAGTAATTAATGAATTAGCGAACTTTTTTGTCATGACTATGTTAGTGTAATATAATGTAACGTTAGCTAGCTTGTTTAATAGCTTGTTGGCTAGAAATGCACCCACTACAACTAACGTTACCACGGCGATAAGCCTAACGTTATGTGTGTGAACTGATATTAGGGTTAATATTGAAGATCTACAGAAATGTTATGTTTATTGTCCCTCCCTACTGTTAGATCAGATTTACGCCCATGCATATGTTGAATGTGCAGTAGCTCAAATTCAGACATTAAACCATCTTTTCAGAAACCTGTAACTGCTTAAATTTCATCTACAGCCGGTGCTGTGGATGTCACCTGTTGGCTTCTTCTTCCAGTTTGTACTTTTGCCACATATAACCACTTTGTTATGAGGCTGTTTTGTTTTTGGATCCCAATGCCTTGTGTCAGCTCAGAGAATGGCAGACGTCAGCGGGTTTTTTTGTTCTCTGGTTGAGGGGTCCAAACTGTTATATTTTATATTGACTGCATAAACCAGAACTCTGGAGAAATGCGGGGTCAGCTTGTATTTCAGAAGGCGTAGCTTTCAAGGAGATATGTGATACAGCTGTGCTCTTGAAAAGACGTCACGCTCAAACTTTGTCAGCACACACTATTGCTTACATAATGACAAAGTTAATGCATGACATAAACAGGCCCTCAGATTGAAGATCATAGTGATTGTGTCTTTCTTAAATAAAAAGAAGTAAGAGATGACATCAAGCAGAGGTGTGTGTTTGATACAGTATACTTTCATCATGTTTTCCTGGACACTCATTCCCTGTGGCTGCTGAATTTCTCAGTAACAAGGATATTTATAGTGTGACCCAGGACAAGATGCCAATAGAAATAAGGATGTCCAGTATCAAATATGAATAAATGCTCATATTTTAGCTATGAATGGGATACACAATGAGAAAAAATGGCAATCACAAGACTGTTTTCACATGTTCCAAATAAGAACATTCAAGGGAATCGTCAGATAGGGAAATATTCCAGTAAAAATTAACTGATCATTTCTACAGTGGAACAATAACAGAGCCGGTTTTGAGTCAGCATATCCGCCGTCACAACAAATCCAGCAGACCTACAGTAAGCACTTTACATTTTTAAAATCTTTACATTTTGAAGGAAACTTGTTCAGATCACTAACTGATAAGTGCAGGAGGGTGGGGTCAAACATTCTTTTCCATAATACTAGGTTTTGGCATTGCACCCTGGCATAGAAAGTTTGATTCATGTACTGTACATGTTGTACAGGAGACTGTAAACTCATCTTAGCATTAAGACTGAACAAAGAGTAACAGTGGACAGGCTGGCTCTGTCCAAAGGTAAAAATTTAAAATTCACATTGTTCTCTATAAAACCAGTTCCTTTGTCTTCTGAGGTAATTCCTGCAGAGCATGCTCTCTTTAACAATGGCCCGTCATCTAACCTTATTTCATTGATGAAAGAGATTGAGTCTGCATGTTAAGGGCTGCTGGCTTCGCAGCAGAATCTCATATGCATTTAAAATAAAGAAATTACCCTTTAAGTGACATCATCCCAACCAGTCTACAAGCATGACATCACCGTCTTGGTATGTTTTCCCCCCTTCATGAGGAATTTTTTCCTCGCAGAATCTGTAATTAATCAGATTCTGATTAATTATTCATGAGCGGCTTCCCTGTTTCATGTGCAGAGACACTGCAGGGCCAGGAGGCTGTTTGTTTGAAGGAGTCAACTCATAATGTTGGTACAATGTAAAAAGCTGAACTCATCTACTGTAGTGATGATACTGTAGCTCTGCTGTAAAATGATCCACTTGAGCAATCATGACATGGGAATAATGATAATGAATCATGTTGGTGCGTGATCTAACAGGGACAGGACTATTTGACGCTGGGTGAAAGTGGACGCTTTTTAAAGGGTCAAATGGATGATGTTTGTCAAATGTAATGAAAACAAGAATCAAGTACAATGGTCAATCTGCTTACAAATATAGTAAATCCCTAATGCATTATGTTTTAACTGTTATAGGTGCTGTAAGAAAATAATGGTAATTATTGTAATAAAGTAGAATAAGAAAAGTAGAAAAAATATATATAAATTATTCAATAATCATGTGCCCTTAATACAATAAAATAAATAAATATATGTATCTTTCATACAGTGAAGCTCAAGTTGTACTAAAATACATACCAAGATAACATGGTATACATTTTAAAATTAATAACAGCTGAACAAACAACTATAAATTGTTTATGGTTATGACATGTTGCTGAAAACTACCTAAGTGGTCAGTGAATTATACCTGACATGATAATCAGATACATAACAGCAGTAGTTTCCCATTGTGTCTCCTGGTGTCACTGATCAAACGGTGATATCAATCATGGATAATTATCAGATTTTGATTATTCATTCACTTTACTGTACGTTTATTTATTTTTGCAGCACACAAACATCTTCACATTACATTACATACATAGAGGATGATGTCATTCTTACACACAGGTTGGGATGATGTCATTAGGGAATGATGTCACCTCCTCATTTAAATGCATACTGTTGTAGACGAGGCTGCTGCTGCAGTGTGTTTCCCCTATTCACGATCTCCTTCACATCCCTGTCTGAGCAGTGAATCTTTCATTATTACCTACTTTTATGTGTGTAGCAGGCTGTAAACCTGTATGTATCGCTTTAATGCTGTGCCGCAAAGGAATGGAAAAGATTCCCAAAAGTGGGAATCACGGTCCGATGAAAATGCTTTAGGGATCATGGTTTGCAGCTTTGGAATGTTTTTTCTTAAGTCTATTTCTAGAAAGTATGTTGACTTTATGTGTAATGTCGGCAGTACGTGTGAATAAGACCATCTGCACCCTTTTCCTGCTATTAAAAATAGCTCCCAACAAAAAGTATTTTTCAGCTATTTTTATCAGGTTCCAGAGTAAATCCAGCATGTGTTGTGGTGTTTTAGTAAATGATTTTTAAAATCATAAAATCATAAATTGGGTCGTCATTCTGTCATCAGTGCCAGTTTCGAATTAATTTTTGCTGGTATGACAGAATGTGTCTGACACTGGCACATGTTTGCAATCACAAGTCATCTGACAATAACACGACTGTAATTTGCAAAAGTAACAAAATAGATGTTTTACAAATGTTTTAAAGGATTTTGAATGTGTGTGAAACCAGATGCTGCTAATCCCCAACAGTCACTGCAGCATTCAGTGAAAAAAAAAAAAAAACCAGGCTGCTGACAACAATGAGCAAAATCCATCTCCATAAAGATCATTGGGCTGTGAAAGTGAAATGAAGTCCCTCCATAATGACGCAGATCAAGGAAATCCATTTGCAAATGAACCTCCTCCTCTTTACGTACGCAAATCTTTGCAGGCACACAATGATGCTTCCTTTCTACGTCATGAGGTTTGATAGTGACTGCAGGCAGTATCTCACTCCGTAGCTCACTCACACACACACAAACACACACACACACACACACACACACACACACACACACACACACACACACACACACACACACACACACACACACACACACACACACACACACACAAACTGTACTACTATACTTCTGAGGGCATTGTATTTCATTAATTCCCTGGAAGCTTGCCCTAACTTTAACCATAACTGCTCCATCCCTAACCTTAACCTAACCTCAGCCTGGTTGTATTTCCAACTTGTGCCGCATAATGGCTTTGTGGTCAGCACTGTTGCCACCCAACCAGAAGGTCATGGGTCTAAATCTGGCATCCATCTGTGTCCTTTGTGGAGTTTGAATGCTTTCTGCCTGGGTTTCCTCCAATTGCCCCAGTCTCCTCTCACAGTCCAAAAGCATGCAGGTTAGATGAATTGGAAACTCTAAATTGTCCATAAGTAATAAAGTAGAGTGTAATTGTCCGTCTGTATACATTAGGCCTGTTATAGCCTGGCAACCTTTCCAGAGTGTCCCCTGCTTCTCAGCCACTATGCAATGTGTAAACTGGATGGATACTTCTTGACCCTAAAATCAAGTCTAGCCCTAAAATAAGTGGTTAACCAAGTATCCAATGACAACATACAGCAGAAAGTATAACCAAAGGTGTGGAATTGTAAATTTACACTTCAACTTAATTAGGATTCACACCTATGGACAGCCCAGCCGTTAATAATATTCACTTATTCTGACAATCACTGCTGCTAACACACCAGTACATGACACTTCTCTTACCTAAGGCCACAAATCTAATCTGTCTAACAGCCAGGGATTCACTGCTGTGGTTATATTACATTTAATCTAATTATTTATCACATATGTTATCACACAGTGACCACTTGTGCAGACCCCAGTTCTGGGTACATGCAAGCAGACACCTATTGACAAAAACAAGCAGACAGATGTGTTTGGAACATTACGTTGAGCCTTTTTGTATTGATCTGTTGGAGAAGAAAGAGAGCTGCCCATGCTAACATTCAGACTAACAGTAGTAAACAAGCATTTGTAAATGTAATGATTCTTTCTTGTGAAAATAAATAAGCTTTGGTCAGTTTGTAGTGCTGCAATCGTTAGTTACAACTGTAATTATATAGAATTTCATACTTTGAAAGTACAACCATTGATTTTGTAATAGAGTTGTTATTTTTTACTCTTAAGAAATTGATTTAATCATCTGAGCAAGCTTCATCTAGTTTATGAATCTAATGCTGTTCACACAGTCAACACCACAAATAAATATTAAGCCTGTGGGAAAACACTGATAAGCAGTTGAGTGTGACCCTATTCATGCTCATTTCTAAATGTCTACGTTAACAATAACAGGTATTATCTGTTTTCCATTGACACGATTCATCTAAAATGCAATGTTCTCTCACCTCTGTTTACTGTATGTATGGCTATATGCGAGAAATATATGGACACCAGGCAGCATTACAGTAATAAAGTAGGTGGTGTGTTTTCAACTGGTGTGTATGTATAAGTATATATGTGACACACAAATTTCAGGCCACATCTCCAAGGAGACAAAGTTATTTACTATTCACTCTTCTATGTGGAGTTCCCTGTACAATAGTGCCACAGACATACTTTTCATTCAAATAACAAAGATTATTGACTGGACTGCCTGTTTGCATTTGGAAAAGTAGGTTGACCTACAGTAGGTGTGCCCAAGTATCCACATCTGGATGGAAACTTTTTTTCCAGGACTAAAACAGTGGGCTTTTTATGAGCATTTTACAAAAGAAAGAAATAAGTTGACTGTCAGCAGAAGCCTGCAGATCAATACCCCACTACACTGTTTGCACCTGTGTACCCATTTTACTGTAGTCTGTTGACTACTCATTCATAGGAAAATAAATAGAAATGTTTGTATGACTGGAGGTGTTCCAGGCACGTCCAGCTGGGAGGAGGCCTCGGGGAAGACCCAGGACTAGGTGGAGGGATTATATCTCTAACCTCGCCTGGGAACGCCTCGGGATCCCCCAGTTGGAGCTGGTAAATGTGGCTCGGGAAAGGGAAGTTTGGGGTCCCCTGCTGGAGCTGCTACCCCCGCGACCCGATACCGGATAAGCGGACGAAGATGGATGGATGGATGGATGTATGACTGACATGTGGAACATCTGTGAGGCTGAAGTGACTAATGTAATTCTGTAGAAGTCCGTTTTTTTTTTTGGAGGAAGAGATACAGAAAGCAATAGGGAGTAATCAGAGGACGACAGAGACCTTGGGGAGCTTAAAGCATCTTTCTGTTGCCAGCAGTCTACTTGTCATCACATACAGCTGATGGCATCTCCCAATATCATTATAAACTGAAAGATAAGTAAACAGCACATTTTTATTTTTTGAAACATGATTTTCCCTTTAGGAACATGTATTATTTAACAAAATACACTATGTCAAGCTGCAGAATACCCACCTCAGATTCATGTGAACAGCTGCAAACTCACATATTTATTTATTTTAAATGCTGCTTGGGAATCATAAATCAATAAAGACGGGAAGTTGCTAGTCCACAGAGATATTTGGCATACATACAGCGCTACATTGCTTGCTACTCCCTTGGTGACAGCCAACAACAAAGCTAGCTAAAGGTGGTATGTTATTGAGATATGACAAAAACTGAAGAAAAAAACAAACAAATACATATTCTTTTACACATTTGTTGCCCTGTGTTAGCCCTGTGATAAACTGGCAACCTACACTCAGTGTTTGCTGGGATAAGCTCCACTACTCTATGACCATGCTTAACAGACAGTGGATGGATGGATGGAGAAATACAATTACAAGTTAAGTACTCATTAAGCAATAGAATGACCTCTGTCATTGTATTATATTATATTTATATTGTTGCTGTTACATAAGCAAAGCTGAATTTAAATTTTGTGGTTGGTCAATGCTGCGCAAAAGTTAACAATTTTCAATACTGCTTGGTATTTAATCCATCACAATGCAACATAGTTACAAGACAATAATAAGATTTAGCCGATATGTAGAATGTTAATCTGCTAAATAACCAGCTATAGATGTTGGATAAATGTAGCCTGATGGAGTACAAATACTACATTTCCTTCTGAAATGTAGGCAAGTGGAGCACAGTAGGCTATTATTGAAACACTCAAGTGAAGTACACGCTCTTTAAAATTGTACTGAAGTAGGCTATAGCACTTGAGTAGATGTAGGCCTACGTTATGTGCGACCTCCACGTGTTGCTTTTGTTTTTATCCCAAACAAATGATTGTTCCAAGAAGCCTACAACTGTGTTCATCCTAAGTGGTAGAATTTCCTGATGTGTTCCTGAACGCATCACGGTGGGCAGGACGCAGTTGTGTCTGTCGGAGCCTCCCCTCCCCTCCATGCTCTCTCAGCTCCAGTGTTCAGGCTCATTTCTTTACGCATGGAGGCTCAGCGACCTGGGTCTTAGGAAAAAGTAACGGCGTCTGTGTGAGAGAAGTGTTCCTGTTCCGTTTGGGAAAGTCCTCATCATTGTTGTTGGTCTTCGACTCAAAAATGGACGGTGAACTCTGACAGAAGCGCAAACATCTTCTTCACTGAGGATTTTGGACGAACTCACCTGCCCGAACAAAACCTGGACACAAAACCAGAAGAAACTTCCAGGAGCGATGTAAGGAGACACTCTCAGTATTACTCATTCTCACTTTAACGCTTCTAATAACCACTTAGTATGTTTTTGTCGTCGGGCTGCCAACCGGGATGTTTCTCTTTCACACCGAGTCGTTGAATTACTCACCCGCTGCTGACATGTTGAATGTTATGTTTTTACTTCGGATGTAGGCTACTTTGTGTTTTTCTGTCAAACTTCTGTCATTTTACTTTGGTTTTATTTGAAACAGTTTTACTCTTGTGAAGCAATTTGTGACTTTGTTCTATAGAAGGTGCTATGTTAAATAAATGTATTATTGCATAGACTATTTAGCATAGACTGTAACAAAATAACGGACGTAGGCTGTCACTGATCAGATAGTAAACTACTGATTGCTTTCAGCCACTCTGCCTCTGAGTCCTGCTTTTTGAGTCCACGTTCCTGTGCACAACTGTTACAGAAGGGTAGAGAAGGAGAATGGGAGTTGCTCCTGTCAGTGAGAGATCTGCGTCTGAAATAGGAAGCGTCTGAGAAAGTCTTTTAATGCCGCCTCCAGAATAAATGCCTTTTATAATTCGTCTGGTTCTACCCTTGCCAAGAATTTTAAGTATTTTTCATTTAAATCCTGTTCCTAATCTTTTACCCTTATTTATTCCAATAACAGCACAGGTCTTCAGTCCTGCAGAATTGAGTTGGATTGCTTCAAATCTCTGAAAACCTTCTCTCTCTCTCTCTCTCTCTCTCTCTCTCTCTCTCTCTCTCTCTCTCTACAGTGAGATTCACCCCAGGCAAAGCCCAGCAAGGCCATTCTCATGCTATGACCACTAAAATGTAAGTATTGCAGTATGTAGATAGAGGTGGTCTTTGTGAATGTGGATGTTATTAAGTGGCAAAACAATTGCCTGAAATTTGTTTGGGGAGAAGTATATGGGGGGGGGGGATGAGACAGTTTGAGTGGGGGTCCCGGGCCAGCTGCAGATTTGTGGCGTGAGGTTTTGGACCTGATGGACCGCAGCCTGGGGGGAGTGGATCAAAGAGTTTGTGTCCAGGTTTTAAAAAAAGTATTGCTTGTTTTACAGGGGTGTGATAGTAACAAGGGAGCCACTGTTTTAGGATGAACACAGAACCAGCCTGAACATCAGTAGACATCACACTCTGCTTGGAGCTGCGAATCTGAATAGCCGTTAATGTGAACTGTGTCTTGTGTTGCAACCCTTCACAGCAGAGCTTTATGTCCCATGATGAGTCATTACATATGTAGAGAAGTTGCTACACCAGTTCTTTCACTGTACTTTCTGTACTGTATCACTTTGTCAAACCTAAGTTTTCCTGGCACTGGGTTGTTCACAGTGGCACACATGCATACACCTCCCACTGCTCTCCCATTATATTGGTTGTGGTGTAATCATTGTCACATTTGGAGATCAGAATTTTTTTTTTTTTATAATATTATTATGTAACATGCAGAGCTTCTCCTATTTCCAGCTAATTTTGAATGAGTCACAGAGAGTATTCGTTAGAACACTGAAAATAAAAGATTAAAGACATTGCTAAAAACTACTACCACTTCCATTGATACCTGACTCACTCAGTTTATGTCTTCTTCTGTGTTCTCTACAGGGTTCGGTCTGTGATGTTGGCAGTCCTGATCCACATAATCCTAGTATCCCATGGTAAGTTCCACCTTCAGCACAACAGTTTTGACATCTCAACTTGTAGGATGATCTTCCACCTTGTATTAGTTTTCTTTCTTAAAAAATATGAATGTACAGCCGTTTAACGCTTGAAGTAAACAGATAAATTCACCTTAGAAAAGTTCCGTCCAAAAACAGTAAGTGGAGGGAACCAGCTGTTGATGATATTATTCACACAACACCCTGGGGTTTTTACCAAGGGGTGCTATTGATTAATCTTAGTCTCTAATTTAAATTGAATGCACTGTACTTGCCATATCAGTGTGAGTTGTTTTATTAGTTATACGGATTTCGTGAGGCTTTGGTCCTAGCAGAAAAGATTCTGACAGTCTAAATATAGATATAATTCTGGATGTTAAGAATGTGTATGAGAAGATTGGCGTTCTTAGATGGAGATTCATTATTTTTTAATAATTGGTCGTAGTTTAAGCTTAATTTCAGATTGGAACTGACATTTCTATTTACTGGTCACGATGTGTAAGTCTATATAATCTTCAGATACACAGAACACAGCAGCCTCATACCAGTGTTGACACTTGAGATATATTGTGCTACAGTTGATAGATTTCCCTTGTGGAGCTCATGGGGTAGATTATCCTCTACCAGTTGTCAAACCTACATGCTGACTTTCACCTGAGCTAAATCAATATCACCTCAGATGGACACTAACAAGTTTGTGCTTCTCTCATGCTCTCTTTCGGTTTTTCTGTCATTAAAGCCATCAGCTGCTGCCCTGCCAGCCGTTGATATTGCAACAATTTTAGGGGAACAGAAACACAAATCAAAATCACCTAAAACTAACCTTATAGTCTTTCCCACCAATCCTGCCATTTTGTACTTTTACTCTATAAAGACTGGTTCATAAATGGAGGTAAAGTTAATACGTTATGATTAATTAATGATCACCTTGAGAAATGTCCTGTGACATTGTACACTATGGCTGGGCAATATATCGATATTATAACGATATCGTGATATGAGACTAGATATCGTCTTAGATTTTGGATATCGTAATATCGTGATATGAAGTGTTATCTGTCCCTGGATTTAATGGCTGGATTACAGTAAAGTGATGTCATTTTATGAACTTACCAGGCTGTTCTAGCTTTTCTATTATTTGCCTTTACCCACTTAGTTATTATATACACATTAATTATGATTAACAAAAATCTCATTGTGTATATATGTTTTTGTAAGCACCATTTGTCAACCCTACAATATCGCCGCAATATTGATATTGAGGTATTTGGTCAACAATATCGTGATATTAGATTTTTTCCATATCACCCAGCTCTGTTGTACACACAGATTTTGCATTAAAAAAAGAAAAGCAAACCATTCTATTGTCATTGTACTTTGCAAACTTTTTTCATGTTGTGGGTTGTTTACTCTTCCCTTATTGTTCAGTAATAACGGAATACATTGCATTGTATACAATGAATGCATTGCTTAGTAAAGATTTCAGATCATAAACGGGATTTTTATAAAAACCCTCTGTGTTGCAAGAAGAAGTAACTCAGACTGAAACCTGTATGTCTTTTATACATAAGTACAAAGCAAAGTTGTTTTAATAAGAAACATTGTTTTTAGTATAAATAAAAATAGAGCAACATAATGTAATGTAACTTGTGTGGTGCAGAAAAAGAAACCCAAAACTGAAAAATATAAAAAGTCTGTGAACATTCAGGTTTTTTTCCCTGTCCATGTGTCAAACCTGAGTTAACTTCTTTGCCTCTCTGTGAACAGGTGTTCAGTGTTTGGAGCCGGAGGAGGGAGCCTCTCTCTATTCACGTGCCCTGAACCTCCCGTGGCAGGATGAGCTGTGCTGTGACTCACCTTCAGCCCACCTCACTGTGGAGGGAGACACGCATGTACCGGAGACAAACCGCTCTGAATCAAACCTCCTACACTATCCCCTCTGCAGCTTCAAGAGCTCGACAACCAAATCACATCCTCGTGAACCCTCTGGCGGTATGAGTTCATTTAACACTGGTATCTAAAATGTTTCTTGACAAAGAAATGATTAATTTAAAGCTATAGTGCATAGTTTCTGTTGCCCCCATGAGGAATTCTAAGTAATGACAACAAAACTGTCGGCGCGTCATGATACAAGCCTTCCGTGATCGCGCACCCCCCCTCCTCCACACTGTTGCTAGAAGCCAAGGAGGACACGGAGGATTAAAGAAACATGATGAACTCTTCAGAAGAGGTTATTATCTTCACAAGAGTTTCTACGTGCGAAAGTCGCCGGACGCCACAATCTTCTGAACGTAGCCATACTGAGAAATACAGAGAGTTTTGTGGAGCTGAGAGTCATAATTAGTTGTGTAGCAACTCATTTGGCAATGGAGTGAATATAACGGACGTTCATTAATATCAAAAATGTATGCACTAAAGCTTTAAGGCTTGTCAAGTTGCCCCTGTCCTGGTCTATAAGGGCCATGCAAAAAACTATTAGAGTTAAAGTTCAATCTAATGTATTTCCAACTGCAGCAATGTGACTGTTCTATACCATACTGCGGCTACTCTCAGTTATTTTTGCACATATGAGCCAGAATATCTGGCAATTATATCAACTCGTACGTAGTGTGGCACCTCTGGGTCTCTTCCAGTGCTTTGATTCAGGGCTTTTGTACACTTGCATAAGTGTTACATTTCTCCTAAAAGACAATTAGTAGACAAGTTATTATTAGGCTTTTTTGCATCAAGTTTGGGTTAGGCAACTAAAACAATTGGTTACAGTTAGAGAAAGATCATGGTTACAGTTAATAAAAATGCCATTTGTAGTTGTGTCTCTGGATGCAAACTCTGGTATCTTGTGTAAAAGTCGGTCTTGCAACATGCCTGTACACCATCCTGAGTGCGCACCACTAGGGCACGCTATGTCTTGCATTGGCACTAAACATTGGCATTGGACGTACAGTAAATCATGACATCCAAACCAATATTAACGTTATTCCTAGGATATGGGGCTGGCTTTACACACTGCAACTGAAGCTGTTTTCTACATTTTAAAGTTGTGGCACCTTTGACCACCCACGATGGCACGAAAACAGTGTTTCGATGAGTGGTTGTTATGTTTGTGCTCTAGTCCACTGACGGTTTCATGCTATTCCATGCTTGACTTCAGACAAGATGTACAGGACAAGCATCAGTCTTTGTCTGGTGGAACATGAGCATGCAGTGGGGCAAAAAAGTATTTAGTCAGCCACCAATTGTGCAAGTTCTCCCACTTAAAAAGATGAGAGGCCTGTAATTTTCATTATAGGTACACTTCAACTATGAGAGACAAAATGAGAAAGAAAATCCAGAAAATCACATTGTAGGATTTTTAATGAATTTATTGGTAAATTATGGTGGAAAATAAGTATTTGGTCAGTAACAAAAGTTCATCTCAATACTTTGTTACATACCCTTTGTTGGCAATGACAGCGGTCAAACGTTTTCTGTAAGTCTTCACAAGATTTTCACACACTGTTGCTGGTATTTTGGCCCATTCCTCCATGCAGATCTCCTCTAGAGCAGTGATGTTTTGGGGCTGTCGCTGGGCAACACAGACTTTCAACTCCCTCCAAAGATTTTCTTTGGGATTGAGATCTGGAGACTGGCTAGGCCACTCCAGGACGTTGAAATGCTTCTTACAAAGCCACTCCTTTGTTGCCCAGGCGGTGTGTTTGGGTTAATTGTCATGCTGAACGACCCAGCCACGTTTCATCTTAAATGCCCTTGCTGATGGAAGGAGGTTTTCTCTCAAAATCTCACGATACATGCCCCCATTCATTCTTTCCTTTACACGGATTAGTCCTCCAGGTCCCTTTGCAGAAAAACAGCCCCAAAGCATGATGTTTCCACCCTCATGCTTCACAGTAGGTATGGTGTTCTTTGGATGCAACTCAGCATTCTTTCTCCTCCAAACACAACGAGTTGAGTTTTTACCAAAAAGTTCTATTTTGGTTTCATCTGACCATATGACATTCTCCAAATCCTCTTCTGGATCATCCAAATGCTCTCCAGCAAACCTCAGACGGGCCTGGACATGTACTGGCTTAAGCAGAGGGACACGTCTGGCACTGCAGGATTAGAGTCCCTGGCAGCGTAGTGTGTTACTGATGGTAGCCTTTGTTACTTTGGTCCCAGCTCTCTGCAGGTCATTCACTAGGTCCCCCCATGTGGTTCTGGGATTTTTGCTCACCGTTCTTGTGATCATTTTGACCCCACGGGGTGAGATCTTGCGTGGAGCCCCGGATCGAGGGAGATTATCAGTGGTCTTGTATGTCTTCCATTTTCTTATAATTGTTCACACAGTTGATTTTGTCACACCAAGCTGCTTACCTATTGCAGATTCAGTCTTCACAGCTTGGTGCAGGTCTACAATTGTGTTTCTGGTGTCCTTTGACAGCTCTTTGGTCTTGGCCATAGTGGAGTTTGGAGTGTGACTGTTTGAGGTTGTGGACAGGTGTCTTTTACACTGATAACAAGTTCAAACAGGTGCCATTAATACAGGTGTAGGACAGCGAGTGGAGGACAGAGGAGCCTCTTAAAGAAGAAGTTACAGGTCTGAGAGAGCCAGAAATCTTGCTTGTTTGTAGGTGACCAAATACTTATTTTACCGAGGAATTTACCAATAAATGCATTAAAAATCCTGCAATGTGATTTTCTGGATTTTTTTTTTCTCATTTTGTCTCTCATAGTTGAAGTGTATCTATGATGAAAATTACAGGCCTCTCTCATCTTTTTAAGTGGGAGAACTTGCACAATTGGTTGCTGACTAAATACTTTTTTGCCCCACTGTAAGTGTCTGTTTACAAGAAAACATTTAAGTGACACACTTGTGATCCCAAGTAGCAACAGGGTAGCTGTTTGATATGGCTGCTGCTCATTACAACAAACCACATGGTTAGTGTGACAGAGCCTCGTAATTCCTCCTGCAGTGTCGACACTGATAGAGATGCCTCTAAAGATCAGCCTGACAGGCTCATTACACTTTAATGGCTCTTTAGCCTGCAGCCCTCCTCCCAGCCTCCCGTCAGGCCGAGTCTTGTGCTGTCAAGTCAGTCTGGCTCATGAGGATTGCCTTTTATCAGCACAATGGAACCAAACCAGCTGTATCTTACCTCTTCTAATTATCCAGGAAATCATTCAGCACCACTGTTTTCAAGCAAGGAGAGAAAGTATAAAGGTTGTTGACTTTAAAGAGCAAATGAGGGACCAATTCAAGTGAGTCATAATTATAAAATGCTCTCTTGATGTTGTCAGAGTGGAGGTGAAGATGGAGGTTAGGTAATACTGAGACATGAGGGAGGTGAGGAGGTTTTGTTTGTTTTCATCGATCTGTGAGGCGATGAAGAGGTGCTGTGACGCATTCAAATCAACGATTAGCTGAGACCTTCCAGCATTGTGTCTAGGCAATGATGATTTAACAGAGAAGTTTAAGGCCTACACTGTGCCTCTTGACGGCTTAATGAGGCCTTTTGACAGTCTGGTCTGTTTGCTCATTCATGTTTGCTTGTTACTCATACTTATTTTATACACATCTTTTGTTGCTTTCAGCACCAACAACGTCTTCAAGACAGGTGTAATAAATTTGGTGACCTTAACTTTTCCTCTAGCACCATCATCAGATCAATTTCTTAATTTGTCACATACTTTGATGTTTGACTAAATGCCTGCAAAACTGGTGACATTCCGATCATCCTCAGCTTTACTATGTATTTAGTGCAAATTACCAAATGTTAGCATGCTAAATTAAGATGATGAACATGGCAAACAGTCTACCTGCTGAACATTAACATGTTAGCATTGTTATTGTGAGCATGTTAGCATGCTAATGTTAGCATTTAACTCGAAGCACCGCTGTGCCCTTTAAGTACAGCCTTACAGAGCCGCTTACTGTAGCATGGCTGTAGACTGTAGCAAAGATATTAGTCTTCTTGTCACAAAAGTAAGAGTTTCTTTTCAAAATAATTTCTCCAATCTTATTTTCATTCATTTAAAAAAAATTATATTTGAAAACCGCTAACTTCACAATGAATGATTTAACAATTTATTTGGCAACTAAAAAATGTTTTCCCCTTCCTTCCTGGCTACATTTCCAGGCAGGAGCCTCACCACCACATTGCTGCTTGCAACTATACTATTTCACTGTTCCCAGAATATGAAGCTAGGCCGTTTTCTAAGAAGCCTTCATTTGAAGATCAGTGCTGATCGTGCCACTAACATGCAATTCTGATTTCTCATCAGGCACCTGTTTGGACATACTGTGCAGAATTGATGAAAATTGGGGACATTTAACATGTGAACTTCAGTCTCTCGGTCCACCATCTACCACCCCGGATTCTGGCGTTATGGCAGTTAGTTTACAGTGTCTGGTGTGAGTATGAAGCATCACCCTTTTTATTACTTTGTTGTGTGTGTGTGTGTGTGTGTGTGTGTGTGTGTGTGTGTGTGTGTGTGTGTGTGTGTGTGTGTGTGTGTGTGTGTGTGTGTGTGTGTGTGTGTGTGTGTGTGTGTGTGTGTGTGTGTGTGTGTGTGTGTGTGTGTGTGTGTGTGTGTGTGTGTGTGTGTGTGTGTGTATCCCACAAGCTCTAAGTTTTTATTTTATTTTGTGGGATAAAGAGACCAATTCTCCACAAATCTAACACACACTGTTCTGAAATGTTTGCAACAATAGCTGACAAAATGGTTTCACCTCAAGGTCCATTTATTAGATGTTCTAGAGCTTTCAATCATGTCACACAATCTTCATCAGTTAAATTTACCCAGCTGTCATTAAATTATAGATGTTAAGATGCTTCTCATCCATGCTGACAAGGATGATGTCATATTATTTTAGACATTCAATGATATTTAGGTTTGATTACATGTTTTAAATTTAGATTATATTTTGCACTCAGTGACAAAATCCATTTCTCAGTTCCCAGAAAGACGACACAGAGCTGAAGGGTGGGAATACTGCACCTGATAATCCTGTTGTCTGTGAGGCAGAGGATTTCTTTATGTGTTCAGTCGCTCTGGATGCTACAACAAGCTTTGTCATCATGGTAACTGTCAGCATCTCTGATGCCGTTGCTCCGCCAGTTCTTCTCAGGATTCCTGCTCGACCTGGTAAGAGAGGGATTTTCTTTCTCATTCTTTGTTTTTATATTAGTTGGAAGTTGGAAGAATCAGTTGTGGAGAAGTTCAGAGATGTGAGGACTGTAGGCTTTTCAGCTGATAATGGAATGCATCCCTAAGGAGTGGTGTGCAGTCCTTGTTTTTACTTAACTGGAAAACTCTTGCTCCACTGTAGCTAGAGTTATGGCTGTGCTGTAGAGGTTGCATTTTGGGAAAAGTACAAAATTAGTGCTACCAGTGCTATTGAACCTAGAGCTAGGATGGATGTAAATGATGGCATTATTACATTCACAACCTGGCATCCTCAATCTTGTCCTTATCGGTTTAACATCTGTGAAGCATTAGTAAATTATTTATGGTATTAATTGTTTATTTACTAATCATTAACTCTTTATAAAGTATGCTTTGTTATAAATTGGTATTGAGAAAAGTCTTAAAAATGTCTTTACTCCAAAGCCCTTTGGAAAGCTGAGGTTTTTAAAGACAAGACCTCACTTATCTGTTATTTTCTTTGGAGAATAAGGACACACTGTTTTATAGTGCATTACAGGAAGTAAGTCAGCAAAAAAGCAAGTTCCCAGCAAGTCACTCAATTACTGGCATTAGAGCTCTGAGAATAAATTCAACCATATATAAAGATGATGCTTGGCTCATCAATGTTTAAAACCCAAAACTTTTCCAATGTCCAGCTTCAAAGTAATGCATCTGAGCAGATAAGAAGAAAGAGTTTTATTCAGTTGTGATTGGCAGACGTGACTGGAATAGCTAAGAGCATATGGGCAATGGCCCTGAATGTTTGTCTGTGAATGTGTGTGTGTGCGTTTGTTCGTCCATAGCTGTGAGATCTCCACAGTGATGGAGAAGAATTTTCCATGCTGTGTTTGTCCAACCAGACTGTATATACTGTATGTAATGACTGAAAAAGCATGAAAAGAATTGCATTTGTAGTTTATGCTAAGCGGAGAAATTAAATTATATTCTGTCAATATTATTTATTAACTCCAGATGTGATTGATTCATTTATTTATCTAATATTGATAATCCTGGCACGAGGACAAGAAGAGTATTGATCTTCACTGCATGATAAGTGTACTGTAATTACAGCAAATTCCACCTTTAGATGTACAGTACATTGTTATGTCATATTTTAGTAAATAACCACCCCAGTAATACGTGACCTTAAAGCTGCACAGAAGATCTTTAAATACCTCACAGATGCAAACTCAGTTATTGTAATTGTATGAGCCATATGTCAAAATCCCTATACAGTTATTGTAATGATTGACACAGAATTTAGTAACCTTTTGATAACATATGAATTGATATTACATCAGGATCAAAGTGATGTTATGAATAGCAGTGTATGCATTCTACTGTAAACACATGCTTCTGTTTGTGAGACAATCTGCTCTTTTCCCTGCAGTGAAACCAAGTCCTCCAGTCAACCTGTCACATATCCAGACTATTGAGGCAGAACTGATTTTACAGTGGGACGACCCACCAGCCTTTAATACCGGTCCACTGAGATACGAAGTCCGACACTCTTCTAATACCACTCATCCGGCCTGGCAGGTAATACTAAGCATTCATAAGATATTAGTTAAGGTGTTGTACCTTGTAAGAGTTTGCCACTGACCCCACTGGAAGTCATGGGATCTGATTATATAAACATTTGTACCACTTTATGATAAGGCACCCTCTATAAAGGGTTAGTAAACTGTAATTAATGGCTTTACTGGGGGGGGGGTAATAGATAAATTATCAGCTATTAATAATAACATTTCCAAGTTGTATATATATATATATATATATATATATATATATAATAAATATATGCCTCTGGTTAAGAAACTATTAATAAATACTCATACATCATCTAGTCTGCAGCTATGTATGTCAAGTCATTATTATTTTGCTTTTAATGCATCAAGTCTGCAGTTGTAAATTATAATAAATGGATTTTTGTCCATGTGAGTGGTAAACACACACACACACACACACACACACACACACACACACACACACACACACACACACACACACACACACACACACACACACACACACACACACACACACACACACACCACACAAGACTACACATACACACTGTATTTGCTTTTCGCTGCTGATCACTGTCAGTTCGGTTGTAATAGCCTCATAAAGTGTACTTAGCATTTAACATTGCACTCAATGTTCAGCAGAGGCTCCATGATTCATCCAGGCTTCAGACTTTAGACCTTCTGTTTAAGGATGGATAAAAAAATTATCTCTTAATTTATTTTCAGCTAGTTTTTCGTCACTTTTTGGTATCTACCTTTTAGGCTCATGTATAAAACTTTAACATGAAAAATGCTGAATTTTAATGTTAAATTGCCAAAGTTTTTAGGTGTCTACACACACCGTCCATTTCTGATTGTATGTTTTTGTGACAGTTACAGTTGATCCAAGACATCAAACAGCAACCGCAGTCATGTTTGCGATGATGGATTTGATTCACATAAGAACACACCCATCTATCCTGAAGTCAGTTTTTTGGGTTTTTTGAATTCCCTCTCTACCGGCTCCAGGTGGTGTCTGCTCTTGGAGAGCCCAGGTTGTCTCTGGAGCTGAAGCCCAGATTGAACTACATCACCCAGGTTCGCTGCTCCGGCCTGGACAAGCCTTCACTGTGGAGCGAGTGGAGTGAACCTTACCGCATCCACCTGGACAGTAAGAACTGTTCCCTTCCAACTGTTTATATAGAGACATACAAGAAGATATTTAGTTCTTTTTACTCATACTTTGTTCAAGCTGAAAGGGTTTTGCCTCTGTTTTTTCCCTTTTAATGTAAATGTGTGTGTTTGTTTGAAATACAATGTGTGTGTTTGTTTGAAATACATTGTTGTATTCAACAGGGGGTCAATGACTCCCTGGGGATTCTTGGAAGTACTGCAAAACATTCACTTAATTTTGCATAAAATAAGTTCTGGTTCTGGTTGCTTTCTCTCAGTCTGCCTTAAATATTGCATGTTGGCTGATGTATTTACTTTTAATGAGATGTCCTTTTTTACCAAATGATTTAACAATGACAAAACCTCCACCTGAAATGTGAAAAAGAATTATTACTTAATAACTGTAATCCCCTTTTTTCAATTTAGTTTCTTAATAAAATAGCAATTGTCCACAAATCCGGAAACAAAAATGACATTAAAAGGAGAAAATACTCTCAGCTCACTGCTGATGTTTTGAAACTCAATTGTTTAATGGTCTTGTTTCAGAACTGCAAAAGCTGAACTGAACGAAAAGGTAATTTGGGTATTTGATGGCCCTAAAATCAGGGAGTGAAATAACATAATTTCCCCATTTTGGAATGACCATTTTAAACCTGTCCTGATGGCTGCAATTCAACACTTATCACGGACTGTGTTGGATTTAAACAACTGACCTCAATTATTACTCAGGTAGATTTATGTCAATGCTAAACTATTAAAATGAGTCCAGCTCATTGGCTATTAATGAAGAACTCATTCCAATGTGGTCGACGCCAATAGACTCTGAACCAGAGGTCGTTCTCCTGGCTACAAATCATACAGCATGACCATAGACTGTATAAAACTAGAGAATGACACAGAAATAAGGAAAATGTCACAAGCAGTAAAAAGCTGAACATGAAGCAGCCATCCATTGAAATGATGAAACTGAGATTTGAGTATTGAGAGCGAGTATTGAGAGCGAGTATTGAGAGCGAGAATTGTTCGCACACTCTAAATAATTCATTTGCTCAGAGACTATAGATAGCTCCTTTTGGCTGGTTGTTAGTTTGTGTTCTGCAACATCAGAGTGATAATTAAAATCAGCCTGAGGGCTTCACAACACAACAGACCTTTTGAGTATTGGGCAGTGCTTCGTGCTGTCATTAGATCTCTGTGTGCATACTTGCTTTTAACTTTTTTATGTAGACATGCATGTGTTTGCATGTGCTGTTAACAAATGGTTGCTCTTCTACTCTACATCACATGAGGAAACTTTAGTCTGGTGTCCGTGTCATGGGGTTGAAAGTTTGTAAGACTCAACGACTCTGAGTCATCTCACCCAAAAAAGCTTTAAAAACTTTATTGCAAATGAAATGATGACAGGAAGTCTTCCAACACAGCAAAGTAAATGAATGTCTCTTGGAAGGTCTTTTTAACGCATATCAGCAGTAAAAAATAAGTTTGAACAATGATGAGACATGAAACAGAATTATTTTGTTGAGCTCCTTACCTGCAGAGGGATGAGTTGCTTTACTTTTGTTTTTCTTTTGACTCCACTCAGATGGTTTGGTTGGCTGCATCTGAGGAGGTGGTTTAGATGACAGCCCTCACACCCTCACACTCATTTCAGGCAATATCCCAATCAAAGAAAAAAAGTTTTATAAAATCCCCCAAAATGTTTTTTTTGTCTTTTTGTAAAAAGTCAACATGGAAACTGTGCATGAATAAGTTGAAAGGTGTCCTTTCAACTGAAGGTCTTTGTTTTATTCTCCTTTTATCACTTTTGATGTTTTTTTTTCCTAATATGTCTTCATTCCTGGAAGATGCTTTATATAAAATAATGTGTGCAATAGTAAGACTTCTATGGAAATTATAAAAAGAGGAAGAGAGAAGTTTATAAAGAAATCAAACCATATCATGATTTGTGTGTGTGTGTGTGTGTGTGTGTGTGTGTGTGTGTGTGTGTGTGTGTGTGTGTGTGTGTGTGTGTGTGTGTGTGTGTGTGTGTGTGTGTGTGTGTGTGTGTGTGTGTGTGTGTGTGTGTGTGTGTGTGTGTGTGTGTGTGTGTGTGTGTGTGTGTGTGTGTGTGTGCAGAAGTGAGCTACATCCCTGAGGAAGTGGTGGCGCGACCGGGTGAGAACGTAACTGTGTATTGCGTGTTCAACGACCACAGCATCAACGCCAGCACGGCCATGTGGATGCTCAACCTCCAACAGCAGCTTCCTCGCAGTCAGTACCACGCAGTCAACCAGTGGGTAAGAAAAAAAAAAAAAATACAACCTCCCCCTTCCAGGGCTTTTGTGTGTTTTTGGGAACATTTCCAACACGTTTGAATGACTTCCATGTGTATTTTTTAGGAAAGAACAGTCCACCTAGTTTACTTAATAGATCTGGCTTTCCTTCCTAAACCAGGTCAGCCAGATCACAGTGCGTCCTTCAGAGACTCGGTACGACCTGTATGACCTGCTGCGGTGCACTCAGGAGTGGACTATCCCGTACAGCCAGATCTATGTGGAAGGTGAGCTTTGTTGCACCAATAACGGCAAAGTGAAATACAGAGGTGGAAAGTAACGAAATACATTTACTCACGTTACTGTATTGAGTAGTTTTGTTGTGTTATTGGTAATATTTTAGTACTTTTTCCACCTCTGCCAAAACAGACAGAAGGAAACCATCAGGCATCATTTATTTAAAGTTTAAGACACAGATGAGCTAATTCTGTAGGGAAAGTCAAACATCAACATTTCACCTCTGATGTTTTAAAGTTCCTGGAAGTCCCTCACTTTTCCACGGCAGAGGACAAAGACAGGAAAGAGAGAGGAGACATGCAACCGCACATCAATGTGAACCAAAAATAATCCGTGTGCACAGAGGCAATCTCAGGTGAAGTTTGTTATTGTGACCTAAATGTGAGTGTTTCTTCCTGCATATCTCAGGAGCCTCCATCGATATAAACTGTGAAACCAACGGTGATATTGATGCTATGAAGTGCAGCTGGAACAACACAAAGTGGAGTAAACACAAATTCAGATCCAGGTAAAGCGGCAATTTACATTTCACAGTAGCTGTCTTCTTTTAGTGTGTTAGGATGTTTGTACAAGCTATGGCATTGTTTATGAAACCTCACAACTGGTAGCTGCTAGATCAGATCGACTAGACGTGTAAACGTCAAAGGACATGCCTCGTGGCCCGCCTTATTCTGTCTCTAATTGGCTTACCCTGATATTCTTACCCTAACCAATCCTCACTCCTCATGCCTGAACTTAACTACGTCGATCATTCTAGCAGATTCAATTTAGGATTTACCCTCACAACTTGGTGTGCTGAAAACCTGGAAGTTACTGAACACAGAGTACCAGGCAGCACAATTAGTGAACACATCCAGGAAATAGTTGTGTGAAGTGATACCAGGAGGTTTATTTCATCAGGACTTCTGACCTCAGTAGAAAGTCTCTACACTTTAAAAACCACACCAACAATGAGGACTGACAGACTGATGTAATGCTTGTTTTATAACTTTCTTGTGCAACATTATTTTGTTCTTTACTCCAGTTCCTATTTTTTTTGTTACTTTTCCTTTAATTCCCCATCTTTTAAATAGAGATGGAAAAAACAAATTACTGTGAATTTAGATGTGAGAGATGTTTTACTATTTTGAAGTGATTTGTAATTTTAAGAATAATTGCATTTTAATACAATGTAGGTCTTATTTACACAGTTTTACCAATCACTCAGTAATAATAAGTTCTGGGAATGTAGCAATATTGCAAAAAAGTCTGACAGGATAACACAGGCAAAATATATGGACGATCATACAGGTTTTAAACAAATCCAATCAAAATGAAAGTTAATCCCCAAACTGTTTTGTAAACATCTATCACAGATTACAGCTGGATTTCCTGGTTTAACTTTAACCCACCACACTGACTATAGTTTTCTCGTGCAATGACTGATTATTACACACATTTTGGGTGTCCTCACTTTCAGTTTTGCGCCCTCCACGTACACTGGTTTTATTAATCTGACTTAACAGTTGGCTTGTTTACGTGTCTGATCATTTTACCTCTTGTTTGTTGCCTTGTCTGTCTTCATTCCAGCTAAAGTTGCCTTGTTCCCAGATCTCAGCAATTATTCTGGTTGACTACAATAGTATCATAACCAACAGAAATGATGCTCAAAACTACAAAAAAAAAAAAGACTGAAGTTGTGAGAAACCGGAATTATTCTTTATTTATGCATCTCAACATCTTCAATTATAATTCACGCCAGGTGGGCTGACCTGCCATGCGATGTGATGGAGGAGAGGGAACGAACGGGGGTGGAAGTGGGGGAGATGGGGCCCGCTTGCCTGCAGGACAGATCCGAGCAGAAAACCTCCTGCACCATCAAGCCTTTGAGGATGAACTGCTACAAGCTGTGGCTTGAGTTGCCGTCCCCACTGGGCCCCATCAGTTCTAAACCCATCTACCTCTCGCCCATAGATCATGGTGAGCAAGATAGACAAGATGTGTGGAATGTACCAAAACTAAACTGAACAGAAAAGTGACAGAAATTTGGATTCAAAGTGTAAAAAGATTAAATCACACTCACTCAACATTCTTATAAAGTCATGTATTGATGCATTGATTCAGGCCACTAAGAAACAAAAAGTTTTTCGAATATTAATTAAATCTGTCACATAGGTTGAAAAGGGTATCTTGTCCATCATGACAATCAGCAACACCTTTTGTTTCTTATTGTCATGACTTGTCATGGAAGTTAGCGTAACTTCATGTGTGTTTTTTAAAATAAAATAGCATGTGAAAGTATATGTAAAGAATATTAATTTCCTCCTGTTTAATTTAGATGTTATCAAAAATCTGCAATATCTAAATGGAATATTTTGAAAATTGTATTTTTTTTTTTAATCAGGTTTTAAGAAAAATGGATATTTAACTTCATAGGAAACCGTTGCTCTATTATGTATTCATAGGGGAAGAGTTGGATGTTTGAAGACGAACTTGAGGTTAAGGTAGTGAATATTATTGCTCACAGAGAAAAACTGAAAACAGCTTTACACAAGATTGGTTACGTTTTTTTTCCATTCCCTATGATCATGTTTATCAGATGTTTTGCTGCTGTATGAGACACACTCACGCTTCCTCCATTCTGTTTCCCCTGCAGTGAAACCCCACACACCCACTGATGTTAAGGCAGTGAGCCAAAGCAATGGAGTCCTGATGGTTACATGGGAGCCTCCGTCTCTGCCAGTCGAGGGGCTCCAGTGTCAGTTTCGGCACCACTCAACCTCCGCTGTGAGAGAGTGGAAGGTGAGTTGCTCTGTCGGAGTCTTTACCGACCACAGGCTTTGATAGAAAGTTTGGCTAAGTGGCACTATGGTCGGCATTTAACCTTGATCGAAAACCAATTATTGTAGGAGGTTAATAGACAATAGCCCTCCAGAACATTGCAAACCATCTAAATATCAACTTGCATGTAATTATTGTATTTGGTAGCAAACTGGATGATTACCACAGCCCGCTTCCAACTCACTACCGTTCTTCACGGTTATCTTATTCTACAAAGCAACATTATTTACATTGAATCATCTTCTACCTGTAGGAAATATGTTTATATATTAACAACAAACACATTAAAGGTTATTCCAGGACTTTAGGACTCAGCTGGTAAACAAGTCTCATATGTCATTAAATGCCACAGAATGCTTTGAGATGGAATCCACTCGTCAGTTTGACATGATCTGATAGGAGCTGTGATGAGACCATATTTCTGTCCTCTCATTGAAAGATTCTCTGGAAAATTGGACACATGCTATTAATATGATGAGAAAGATGAGGAAATAGTTTTTTCTCTTTGTTTGGGTAAACAGAAGGATGAAACAGTTTATACTCCACAGATCAGATATTATCCATTTCCTTTATCTAAAATGAACAGTAAGTAACTGGGAACCATGTCATGCCTGCAGGTCCACAGTCCAGTGCTGGTGCGGTGGGCGAAGACCGCAGTGTCGGTCATGTGCCGGGAGTATGTGGTACAAGTACGCTGCATGCCCGCCAACGGTACCGGCTACTGGAGCGAATGGAGCGATTCGGTCTACTCCACGCCTCAGAACAGCAGAGGTACAGGAGGGCATCATTACTTTCAAGCTATAGTGCGTAGTTTCTGTTGTCCCCATGAGGAATTCTAAGTAATGACAACAACACTGTTGTTGCATCCACATGACACAAGCCTTCCGTAATCCCGGTCATTCTTTTTTTTTAGTAGTGCCTTTTATATTCAAATCAATGTTCAATTTGTTCAACAAAAGAATGTTGGTAATTATTTCCTTTCATTTGTTTTAAATTCAACAAGCAATTTGTTGTATCTTAGCAGAATACTGAAAGTAGCACAAATGCAGAACTGAGTACACTTTTAATATCTGTTTATTTGTCGCAAGTAATATCCTTATCGCGATATTCAATGATGTTATCGCATATCGCATATTTTCCCTATATCGTGCCACCCTAGCTCTAATGGAAGACGGCCCACGAGATACACATCATACCACTAACACAGAGGTAAAAGATGTGATGTAATTGTCGGTCTCTCTCCCCCCCCCCCAGCTCCTGAGCGTGGGCCTGATTTCTGGAGAATCCTTCAAGATGATCCATACAGAAACCAGACTAATGTCACTCTGCTATTTGAGGTACACAAACTAAAACAAAAACATGTTCAGGCTTGTAATTTATACATAACTAAATATATATACATAACTGCTTTTCCCCCCTGCAGCATCTCCAAATATCAGGGCGCTCTTACTGTGTTGATGGATTTATAGTCCAGTACAAGGCCTTGAGTGGCTCTGTGATAAGGGAGAAGATCGAGCGGGTGTCTTCCTACTCCTTTGAGTGGAACCTGGTGCCCCAAACTGTGACTGTGGAGGCCTACAATAATCTGGGAAGGTCCACTAACAACATCAACATGACGCTGGAGAGACAGCCCAAACGTGAGTGATTTGAAAATATGTTTTATCTATATATCTTTTGAAGTGTTGATAGAAAGTTATATAGTCATGTTCTCTTTTACACAAACACTGAATCTATTCAACCATTTGGACATGAGGCCCATATTACATTATGCAGCAACAGTACTATATGTCCTCTTCAAAGACAACATCTGCAGTAAACAGTAAAGGGAACAGCGTGTTTGTGGCCCATGAACATAAAAAGTTAACAAAACATAAATCCTCAATAATTTTGTTGATCATCATTTAAGTCATTTATCAAGCAAAAATGGCAAACACTTGTTAGAAACAACTTCAAAACAACTCAAGAGTCGTCCAAAACCATAAATGTAACTAAGACTAATCTAAAACAACTCGCATCAAGATTCAAGCAGTCAGGAGAAAGAGAGCAAACTTTTTCATTTAAATACTGTCACATGCTGTTATGTTCCAGTAAAGATGTGAAAGCTGTAGCTGAGTTGAAAGGGTTTGCAGTTTTATAACATTGGGAAAGATAGAAGGTCTACAAAAGTGAGGTTAAGATCAGTCAGATTCATGGTCAGTACTTTACTTACAGACGCAGGTGCACATGTACTAGAAAGAAAATAGCAAGGTTCCAGTAATATTTTTCTTTCTTTCCAAATTATGTGAAAGATGGCAATTTTAAAAAAAAAAAAAAAAAAAAAAAAGTCCTCTCAGAAATATGTATTTCTTGAAAAACATCACCTTGATTATTATGTTTTAGGTTGTTGGGCTAAAAAAAATGACATTCCTTCTACATGTTTTTTAAACCATTTAAACAAATATTTATTGTCTGTTATTTTCCCCCTATAACCATGGCCTCATAACACGACAATACAAATACGTAAGGATGTAAACAGCCATCCATTAGGACATGACACTTACAACACCTGTCTCTGGAGAGCCTGTGAATGCACTGATTGAGGCACTGCTGCCATTAGCTTTAGTGTAGTTATTACTAAACTGTGTGTGTGTGTGTGTGTGTGTGTGTGTGTGTGTGTGTGTGTGTGTGTGTGTGTGTGTGTGTGTGTGTGTGTGTGTGTGTGTGTGTGTGTGTGTGTGTGTGTGTGTGTGTGTGTGTCACCCTGCCATTACTCATAATTCAGGGGGAAATATTTTCATTAAAGTACTAATTGGCAACATCAAAATGCTTTTCCATTTCAGTCAGTAGTTTTTTATAGAAAAACAGCATGTTTGTCAGACATTTTCCTATATGTTTTCAGTGGTATGAGCAGCTCAACAACTGATGTTGACATTTTAGGGCCATACAGTAGCTAATGATTCACAATATACTCAGAAAACCATTAAGTGTCCTTTTGTATGGATCTGCATTAGTTTCTCTGTTGATTTACTCAGGTTTTCCTTTGTCACCAGTCTGTAAATAAAAAAATCATGCTACTTAAAGTGTCTATAAATACATTTTTATATTAACAATAGATCACATATACATGTATGTCAAAGGCATCACTCACAGTGACAGAGATACTTATCATCCGACTCTACAGTTCCCCTCAACTCTACAGAGCCTTTTAACACCTATTAGCTCAATGTTTTTCAGCCCACACATGTCCTGTTTTTCCTCTGTTCACTACCTGCCCAACACCAAAAGGCAACAGGCAAAGTCAGCAACTAGCTGGTGAACATATTGGAGCATTTAGCGGCTAGAGATTCAGATATTTGGTCAGGAGTTGGTGAAGATCAAAACTAGGTTTGTCATTTTAACCTTAAAGGTCAATGTGAGCAATATGTGTTTTCACAACTTGTTTCTACTGCCCCAGAGTGGCCAAAATAACTACTGCAGGTGTAATGATAGAAATAAACTATAAATGTGTTTATATGTTAGAAACACTCTCAGTTGTAGGTGCTCACAGTATACAGAAAAAAACTGAAAATCCTAAATAAATAAGTGCAGACAAAGAAATGGATCCATTCAGCGTGTGAGGAGTCACAGAATGGGTGTCATCAAAATAAGGGAATATCTTTGGACAGAATGGTGTTTCGCAATTGCTATGGACCTAATAGAATTGTATCCACTTAGTTTCTTCTTCTCTTCTCCAGGCCGCTGTGTGCATTCGTTTAGTGTGTTGGTTGTCAACAGCAGCTGTGTGTCTCTGTCCTGGAGTCTGCTGGACAACAG
This sequence comes from Zingel zingel, assembly GCA_023566125.1. Classification (NCBI taxonomy): domain Eukaryota; kingdom Metazoa; phylum Chordata; class Actinopteri; order Perciformes; family Percidae; genus Zingel; species Zingel zingel. The sequence goes on along the minus strand of CM042322.1, from coordinate 29,374,056 downwards.
CTATGTGCCTCTGTTCATGGTGGTCCAGTGGTCTCCACAGAGGCAACAGGACTCTGATTATCACAACGGCAGGAGTGGAAAAACATGGGCTAGACTGCCCTACACCGACCACCCTATCTATCTGAGAGGTAACGGGACCTCATCTCTGTCTGTTCTTTTTATTATTTGATTTTTCAGTGTAAGAGTGAGTATATATACTCAGCCAACATAATTTAAATCTATCATTTTAGGTGATTTCTTAGGCTCTGAGGAGTGTGGCTTCTACTTGTACCCTGTGTTTGCTGATGGTGAAGGGGAGCCAATGTACGCCATAGGTATGCACCAGGTTTTTTGGTTGTATCAAAATCATATTACACAATAAAGTATTTAAGTGCTCACACAATGTCAGCATGTTTTCTGGGTTATTAATCATAGGTCTGATGTGTATTTTTCCAACTGTTATAGCAACGAGAGGAGACCCTGCAGCCTACATGATGCTGATGATCACCTCCTTCCTCTTCATCGTCTTATTCGTCACCCTGATCCTCTCCCAAAACCAGTAAGAGGCTCCTGTTTGATGAAAAGACTCCAAATACATATTTACAGAAATTAAACTCATAAATTATGTTGTTGATGTTCAGTCACAAATCTTGCTGAACAAAGAAAATCACCATGTATAACGTCTGGTATTGTGTGTGTGTATATATATATATATATATATATATATATATATATATATATATATATATATATATATATATATATATATATATATATATATATATATATATATATATATATACATACATAGATATATATATATATATATATATATACACACATACATAGAGATATATATATATATATATATATATATATATATATATATATATATATATATATATATATATATATATATAGATATATATATATATAGATAAATAAAATATATATGAGTTGGAGGTGTTTTAATGCTACAACAGCAATATTTTATCTCACGAAAGACACATGCAGAATGTGCAGTTTTACTCCATATTTAATCTTGTATCAGGTATTAATTGTATGGCATAAGTGTATAGCAAATTATTCTTTTACCCAGACACCTGTAAGACATGATAAATGATGGAAGTCTCTGGGGTGCAGTCTAATTTAAAAAGCAGGGACATTGACCATGAAAAATTAGGAGTGTGACATTTAACAGGTCACAAGGGTGTAATTACACGTTATCTGAAGGGAGAGAGGGAGGGAGGGTGGCAGGAAGCGAGGGAAAAGCCTTTAGACAGAGAGATAAACATAAATATCTGGTGCATATTTTTTCAGGATGAAAAGGTTTGTGTGGAAGGATGTTCCCAACCCAAACAAGTGCTCCTGGGCCAAAGGACTAGATTTCAAACAGGTAAAAAAAAAAACTACGATAATGACTCACAATCAACATGTTTACATGCATTCAGAAACTTATTTTATACAGTGATGCTCTTGAATATGATTCATTTGCATGATGCTGTACAACATTTGGCCCTTCATGTTAGAATATGTGTTCTACTTTATGCCTGCACATTTACTGTATTAATTTCTGTAGTCAAATACATGTGCAAGCTCTATCTCTCTACATCTGTAGTAGTGTGAGTAGTTTGCAATGCTACCATCGGGTAGTACAGAAACAGAGTTGTGCAGTTCATCGCCCCTTCTTAACCACTTATCATAATTGCAATCTCTGCTATGTCTTTTCTTGTTCATACATTTTTATATATCATCTCAAATTCTGAAAATATCTTTCTTTGCACGCCTTTTTAGGCTGACACCTTTGACCACCTGTTGATACCTCGAGAGGGCCTTTCAGCCTGGCCACTGCTCCTGCCATCTGAGAACATTTCCAAAGTCATCATAGGGGACAAGATCGACCTAGGAGCTCTGACTACAACTTTAGTCCAAGCCCCACTTGTGTCCCTAACGCCTGACCCAGCCTCTGCCTTATCTATCTCTATTCATTCAGGGTTTAACTCAGAGGTCGACGAAGACCAACCCATGGAGAGTGAGGTGCTCCAAGGTAGAGCTTCCTTAGCCCTTAATCTGGATGCACTAACCAGTTCACTCCCAAGAATAGATCTGTTACCACTAGTCGATCCCCCAGGAGACCAGCCTCCAGGCATCACTGACAGCTCTGCTCAGTCTTCAGTCACATATGCCACTGTGCTGTTGTCTGGTCTGAAGCAGGAGCAGCAGCCCATTCATCTCCACTACAAGGATGGTAGCAGCAGCAGCTCCAGCGACGAGGGCAATTTCTCTGCCAACAACTCAGACATTTCTGGATCTTTCCCCTGCGGCCTGTGGGAGCTGGACAGCTGCCGAGGTGGAGGGATGGACGACCCGCAGCGCACCTGCTCCTACAACTCTGTGGAGAAGCTTTCTGAAACATCAGAGCAAGAAGAAGAAGAAGAAGAAGAAGAACACGAGACGAGAGAAGGAAAGGACTTGTATTATCTAGGAATGAACTATCCGGCGGAGGATAAGGAGAGCGAGGAAGACGAGGAGCAGAGAAAAGAGGAGACAAAAATTGAGCTGCTTAAAAATGTAGTTTTGAATTTAGAGGACTGTTCTGTGGAGTCGCACCCTTTGCTTGGCCCTGAGGACTCGAGCGAGCTGCTGTCAGCCTCAACACATAGCTTTTCTCCGCTGTACCTGCCTCAGTTCAGAACTGCTCCGTGAACGAGGCAACTCACAGCTCAGCCACATGATGGCAAACCCTGGCCGTGACTACACGGACTGCATTAAAATAAAAGATGTAAAAGGTGCATATTTTATCGACTGCGTCATGATTCAGCATTTACCAAAGTGGATTTGCATGCAGTGGATGTTCCTTCAGACACAGTGAGGTGTGGAGCTAAAAAAAAACAGAAAACTACCTTGACTAATGTGTGATTGCAAATTGATATTCATCAATGCTGCTATTGTGTTCTCTGTGAGAAAAGATGTCAAGGGGGCACCAGCCTCAGTTATGACCTTTCTTTCTTTCTTTCTTTCTTTCTTTCTTTCTTTCTTTCTTTCTTTCTTTCTTTCTTTCTTTCTTTCTTTCTTTCTTTCTTTCTTTCTTTCTTTCTTTCTTTCTTTCTTTCTTCATGGGGCTTTGAAACCCAGATTCTACTGTGCCACACTGCTTCTCTGCACTCGGTTCCTGATGCAGGACTACCTGCTGAGGAAAATGAACTCTTTTAATGGAGGTTAGGCTAGTGGAATACTGTACAGTTCTCACAGAGAACAGCGGACAGACTGTAAGCAGTACACTGGTAATCAGGAAGAGACTAATGGACATCCTATACATACAGCATATTTCACAGGTGGTTCTACATTAGACGTGATGTGTGCAAATAGTACATTTACTCATCTGCTGCTTCAGTACTGTGACGTGACTTTCATTCTCTGATGCTGACATGTAAGAGGTTCAAAGAGAATAAAGAAACGCTCAGAAAGTGAAAGAGAATAATAATCCATAATCAGGACAGTTTCGGTTTCCTTAAAAGCACATAAGACTGAAGTGAAGGCAAACCTTGTATGTCACTTTAAAGCTACCGTAGTGACTAAATGAAATGCAGGTTAACAATAAAAAAACAAATGTAGTCTGTGAGTAATTGCAGGTGATTTTTGGTCACATAATTTACTGTACTTGTAATCAGCCTGTGCAACAACATCTGCATGCACTAACACACCCCGCCAACCAAAAGAATGTCTTTTTGTACTTTGTGCTGTAATGTATTTGAGAAATGTGATATCTATTTTTTCAGTTTGGCCAATAACACCTGCTGTCTTATGTTAATAAAAGACAAACGAATGTACCTTTGAAACCAGAGGAGGACAGAAATGATAAGTAATGAAAATATCGGTTGACATTAAATGTTATTGTATATTGAGATATTTTGTCTTATTTTTCATGGTGGAAATAAAGTGTTTATCGTGAGTTTGAATGGTTTGTGTAACAAAGATCGGAACAATCAATGTACTTTTCAAAATGTGTGCAAAAGAGAATACTTTAGGCACTCATGCATAGAGGAGCACAGGTATTTAGTGTTTCAGGGTTTCCCGCAGAATATTTAAGGTTAAGTTAAGGTGGTAGGCTGGGGTTTGCCATCAGACGGGGGGGGGCTTGTTTGTGCGATAGACTAGTACAGACTCCGTACTGCAGAGAAGGGAGACTGGCGTCACGGTTTGAAATAAAAGGGAGAAAAGAGGACATTGTAACATATACGCTCACATACTTTTTTCTTTTTTTTTTTTGTGACGACGTAGTTAAGGCGGCAGGCGTGTCTTGTTTAGGCAGCCGCCTTAGCTGCAAAGTGCTGCTGGAAACCCTGGCGGTATTTTAAAAAATCAAACTAAATTGCATGAAAAACTGACAGTAAGTGAATGATTAATAGTAGCTGAGTCAGTGACAGTACACCAGACTGATATGATTTAGTAATGTAACTTAGTATTCGTCTGTATTAATACAGAGATGTGTATATAGCCTAAATAAAAACAATATATTAAAGGAGAATTCCGGCCAATTTTTACGTTAATCTTGATCGCTATAAATATGCGAGTACTTTCGATTGAAAAAACCCCGATCTGAATCGGTGCTGGCAAACTTGAGTTGCTGCAGCTACCTCTACGAGCTTCCACTGAGTTAAAATGGCAGTTGTCGGGGCAAGTTTTAGAGTGCCTTTGTGCCTCTTAACAGACACAAATTAAATTAAAATGTCTGTGCAAAATGAACTAGATGCGTTTTCAACTCAGACATTGTTTAAATTCACCTACCCTGTTTCGATCCTGCCGGTAGCTAGGTCGCCCTGTTAGCTGTTAGCTGCTAGATGCCGTCCGTGATAAGTGTGTTCAGCCAGGCTTCTGTTATAATCATCACGCAGCAGTTCCATTTGTATTTGTAGCTCATCCATTTTGTGTGTGATCGATCTGGTGTTGTTGAGTACGAGGCTTGGCAGTGTCGATTTGTGCGGTAGTTCCCTTAGCCGCGCTAGGAGGCCTGACCGGCATCCTTGCTTCTGATTTCTCCCTGCCTTCGTAGCCTCCTGCTCCCGAAAACAATCCAGTGAGCGCCCTATGGTCTGGCTATGTCCTCCAGAGGACAGGTCATGCCTTCGCGAAGAAAACTTGGAAGTTTATTCCCCCTCAAAAATAGGTAATTGAGCACTGTAGTGGTTATGACCATATCAGTGACTATGTAACTACATGGAAACAGGCCAAATGATGTCTGTGGCTTTCACAGTGATAGCGTTAGACAAGGCTAGCTGTAGTCTCCCGCTGAAGTCCCGGTGTAGCAGGAAAAGGTAAACAGTGTGCAGATCCCTCCGAGAAGCGAGGATGTCGGGCCTGCTAACGCGGCTAAGGGAACTACCACACAGATCGCCACTGCCAAGCCTCCTACTCACCAACACCAGATCGATCACACACAAAATGGATGAGCTACAAATACACACGGAACTGCTGCGTGATGATTATAACAGCTTGCCCTGTTAGCTGCTAGCTGGCAGGATCGAGACAAGGTAGGTGAATTAAAAAAGAATTCTGAGTTGAAAACGCATCTTGTTGTCACGTAAGGGCCCTGTTTATGTTGCACAGACATTTTAATTTCATTTTGTGTCTGTTAAGAGGCACAAAGGCACTCTAAAACTTGTCCAGACAACTGCCGTTTTAACTCAGTGGAATCTCGTTGAGGTAGCTGCAGCAACTCAAGTTTGCCAGCACCTATTCAGATCAGGTTTTTTTCAATCAAAAGTACTCGCATATTTATAGCAATGAAGATTAACGTAAAAATTGGCCGGAATTCTCCTTTAACATAATATGTGTGTAATACGATAAATTAATACGATAGATTATGATGTAGTGTAGTGTAAAGGTAGTGGTATATTACATACATGCATTGTGCATTGTGTTTCACTAGTTGCGAAAAGTTATGAAACTGTTTTAACACCATACTCTATCTCCCACCTGTTGTCGCAATTACCCAATATAGATCACACCCCTGAAAGAATGTACAAAAAGGGTCACACCTTTATTGTTTGAAACCCTTCTGAAGACCTGTCGAATATGGTCTTTTTATTCTTTTATTTGACATGAACAAGTTACGTAAACAAGAAAGGCTTCTTATCAAAGCTCCAAATACTCATGCGCCTGTATGTGTTTGCACATTTTAAAATTTCAAATCTTTTTCTTCAAGAGCATTAGCGTTTAAGTGCAAATCAAAATTTGCCCACTGAGCACATCCCTATCCAATTCTTAATATGTTTTGGATTATGTAGTCGGTGCATCTATACCATCACAAAACCTTAAAAGAAATGAATTTACACATTGAATAAGTAGATGAATACGTACACAAAAGCATGCACACTGATCAGATGTGCATATCACTCTCTTAAACTGCAGTAATATGCTGTAACCTTGTGGCTGCAAAAAGCAAATACATCCGAATGGTGCATCGCTGTGTCTCTGAAAGCTGTAGTTTACAGGCCTTTACATGCCGGGCACGTTTGCTTTTTGCGAATAATTTGCATGTCAATATTTTTTATATCTATAAGAGAGTATTATGCATTTTCCTGTATGTTATTTGTCACGTCCACAGTGTGTAAAGGCCTCTAGACTACAGCTTACAAGGACACAGCAATCAAAGAGACAATGTGACTTGATCCATACAACGTGGTTATTATACTCTTCTTAAACCGCTAAATAAAACCACCAACATATAGAGGATATTATTTCCCCATCTTTATATTTGCCACATGACAAAAGTACAATATAGTACTGATGCCATTCTGATGTATTTTCTTCTTACAGCCACAAGATGACAGTATTACTGCAGTTTAGGAGAATGAAATGCACCCTTGACAATCAAAAATGCTAGTGACAGAGCAACATGACATATACTGCACATGACATTATCAAATTACATTATAATGTGTAGTATTATAAATCCATCTGTAATGATCCAACGTTATACACATGTATTTGCATTTTGCAGCCACAAGGAGACAGAAAAGCACCACTTCTGGAGCTTAGTAACTTTTTTTTTTCCCCCAGTGATGTCAAGGGAGCTGTATCCTTAAAGGCCCTCTGTGCTGGGTCTCTTGTATTTGCCATAAAAGGACATGATGGTGCAGAGAGCTGCAGTTGGCTTTGGCAAAGGGTGGTTTGAAAGCACAGAGGTGTGATGCCATGCAAGGGTTAGGTAATAGAGAGATGGGGGAAAGTTGTGTTTATGATTCGGGAGCTCTGGATTATATTTTCTGTACTTAGAGGTCTTCTGTAAGGTGATAATGTCTTCGAGGATCCCAACCTGAAAGCCATCAGACACAAGTGTGTGCAAATTAAGATGCATGACATCACACCAATGATCAAAAAGATCCAAAATCTAAAAACTGCTATGTCTAGTCAAGTTATCCAGATACCCCCAGCATCCCCCAGCAGCAGACCTCAGTACCTGCTTCCTGGTCTGCAAATTTAGCAGCTTAACACGGGGTCGTGAGATAAGACGGCCGGCAAAAGAAATGCTACACGTGAAAGTTCTTTGGTGCTCTGCTGATCTCTCTGCTGTGACAAATTAGCATCGCCAAGATAGGATTGAGCTTCAACACTTTGCAATTGAGGTGGTGTAAACAAATGAAGTATCTGTGAAATGCAGTAATCTTAAGATTGAGCTTGTGTTCATTAGTGGGGAAAGAGTGACTGGTGAAAAAATAAGATTATGAATATTGACTTAAATGTTCCTTTTGAAGACCGTATGAGCTGCTCAAAGTTCCTGGCACAAAATGTTTTGTTCAAAGCCTTAAGCTTTGCCATGACCTAAAGAGATTTATACTCAGGCTTTAAAATGCTATAAGTAAAGAACTGTGAACTGTTCACACAAAACTAATTTTTCACAAAATAAATGTTCCTGTTGGTCATGTGTTATGTTATATTAAGTAAAAACTGGATTAGCAATCTTAAATAATCCATATTGGGCTTAATGTCTCCATCTTTCGCTCTTCCCTGGTCCTTGCCCATCTCTGCCTAAATCCATTCATCTGGAAATGGCAGCTCAAACACTTACACAGAAAGCTTCCTCACCTCCCAGGAAATATCTGTCTGGTGTTGCAACTTTCTTCAAAAACAAAAATATGTGTCCTGACTGATTTATCTCTTTTGAGCTGGATGTTGTCATCTGGAAGTGATTTCATCACCTTTGGGTTGTAGAAGAAGGAGGTGGGAGTTGGAAAAAGTAGGAAAAAACAACTGACGAGGCAAAGAGGACAGCTTTGAAGAGGAGTAAAAAAGTAAATGCTGATCCACAGCTCTGCTCTGGTGGCTGAGAGGTTACAGGTAAAACCTTGGCTTTAAAGGACAATGTCAGAGGCTTTACATATATATAGCATATATACATCAAATCACAATCAACCAGTTTACTGTGTTTTAGGTATTTGGATGAGTTTCTTTCTACCATTACAGGTATCCATTACTTTCTGTTCATTAAATGTATCATATTATATATTCACTCTCCACTTGATCCTGAGGAGAATATCTGGCCCGAAAGCAGCTAAATGCTCATACTGTATGTCCGCCAACTTTCTCTTTTTGCCGTTTGGTGAGCAGTTAGTGTACATTGGTTTATTATAGCTTGTTTGCCAAAAACAGCTGACTGCATCTAGAAGGGCGACAATGTGAACCAAACAGTAAAGTTGCCGGCAGGAAAACCAAAACAATGAGCTGAAAGATGCTAAAATGCAATGTAGAGCTGAGGGAAACAGAATTGCAAAGTTACACATAAACTTATCAATTTTATGTGTCCTAAATATAAGTGACACCTCTATTGCCATTCAACTGGTAATAGAAAAATATGCATTAGTGCAGCTTTAAGGGCTACATCTTGCAAACACACTGGTTTGGTACAGATCAAGGTGGTATCCACAGGGGTTGTCACTGGTTAGCTGTGGTTACCCACCACAGTAAACAAACATCTATCACTGCTGGTACTCGTATAATTTACCTAAACCCTTTCTGCTCTCCCAAAACACAACGGTTAGAATTACTGTAAACCAAACCAGATGTGCTGAAATCTCTCAGCGGGATAAAAATAACTAAAAGGCAATATGCTTGTCGTCCATAAAAAGTTTATCTTGAAAAACCACTGTTACTATGCAGTTTTATCAAGCTGGCCATCAGCGAACTGACAAATTGACCTGAAAGACAATGTGTGTGTGTGTGTGTGTACCAATGCCACTGTTCATGCTGTGGCTCTTGCCATCAACCCTGTTAATGTGCATCAGGAGAAAGCAGCTTGACCTTGTAAATCCTTCATTGATCGTCTGGCATTAATTCACGCAGCAATCGGGAAGGGCTTTGGCTACTGCTGTTTATCCACGTTTGCTTTGAAGGCCTTAACATCTGGGGTAAAGGTCAGATTGTGGCAAGTTCACTGCAAAAGTCCACGGCTGCAAAGGAAATGAGGAAAATCCGCCTTAGCTGGTTTTGAGCTGCATGAGTATGCTGCATTTGGCTGTGCTCCCTCTTTTAGTAAACCGAGTGGAAGAGAAACATGGTCTGGTTGCCAGGCATCACAGCACACTGCAAGTTGGATAGATGTGGACTCACTGGGAATGTAAAGCCTTTCTTTCCCTGTTATCTGTAATCTTAAATCAACTGCAGCTCAGTTGTAGGGAAATCAGTGTCATCAACAATCATAAGAGAAAGGAGAGACAACGAGAGAGGGAGAGGAAAACCAGAGAGCATAGGATGAAAAATATGAGAGAAGCCACAGTGGATAGGCAGTGGGAAAATGTATGAGTTAAAAAGTATCTGTAGCAGCAGGTGGAACAGAGCAGATCAAACGAAGAGGGAAGAAAACCATGTAGACCAGGGGCTTCAACGTTGTTTTAAATCAAGGACCCCTTAACTGAAAGAGAGATGGACCCCCCTACTAAATAATTGTATAAAATAAAGTTGCATATTAAACTGGGCCTACAATAACTTGTAGGGCGGCCTAAAGCCTTTATACATTTTTACATAGAACACTAAGCTATTAAAATAGCCTTATAATTGTTGGCATGATTTTATAATTATGTTTTAATGTTAAACGAACTGTATCTGTGGAAGGCTACCTTAGTGAAACCTTACATATGGGCCAGTAAGTCTATCATCAGTGGGGATTTATATTTGCTAATAATATGTTGGATTCATGTTAACACTTGAAAATTTTAGGGAAATAAATTTCAAAAATGTACTATCATTTGGAGGCCCCCCTGCATTGACCCTGAGGACCTCCTAGGGGTCCCAGACCCCCTGTTGAAGATCCCTGATGTAGACAGAAGCTGTAGGACCCTTGGGGCCCTTATTGTGCTGGAGGCCTCTGAGAGCATTTGGGAAGACATGTATATTGCTCTCTCACCTCATTTCTCTCAGACAAGGTTGCAAATATATGAGCTATTTGATAACTGTTAGATGATTTGTATCATCAGACATCTGGCAATATTTCATTTCAGAGCAAGAATTTTCCAGTGATTGACTCTAGCCAAGCAGCTAGCCAATGAGAGCCTGGCTATCTGCATCCTTTACCCAGTGCAACTGGGCAAGCTCATGAATAGTAATGAGCTCAGGCAACATGATGTCAGACTGACCAGCTTTTGTAATTGGCCTGATTTCTCCGCTTATTTCTTTTCAGTGGCTAGAGCTGACAGAGGAGGTAGCAGTTCATTTTCACATTCACGTCATAACACACACACATATGGACCTAACATATTTTAAAAAATGCAAGTAAAAACGATTTTATGTGGCAGGGCACCTTTAAGAGTTTAATACTTAGTAAGAAGCTGAAATGTTTTAGTGAATTTAACATGTCTTTAAAGTCCATTTTCTCTATTATCGCTTAGGCATTTATGGATAGCCCTGATACATTTCCAAGTAAATACAGTTGACATCAACACATCCATCCATCCATCCCTGAACTGCAGTTACGCTAAACTTGCCTGTCTATGTCTTTTAAGAAGAAGCTGAATTTGTTGCTAAATATCTGTGAACCCACATGAAAGTGCAGTTAAGTAGGATCATATTCTTCAGTTATGTTCAACCCACTAATTAAAGACCACCATTTTACCTCACACAACCTTTCTCCATTGTTGTTTCCTGTTGTTTGGGCACAGAACAACTTGGTCACCCGAGCTTGATGGTGACACACAAACATCCACTCTGTTTGTATTGAAATATGCCATCAAAGAGCTCGTCCTGTCTATTGTGACCTGTTGTTCTGCTTCTTCGCATGAGGGAAAGAGAACCATTGCCCCACATATTTATTGGACACAAACTGGCATTCAACCAAAACCATTAACCCAATTATTTGCATGGCAAAATTAATTTGTCCACTTGTTTGTGGGAGGAAACATGAGATGCACATGAGTCTTCGAAAGGGACCTGGGGCAGCCTTTTTTCCATAAGTGGGTCATATGAACGAAATGTCTCCAGATCAGTCAGTACGTGTGTCACAAAGAATGCTTGTCTCTGGCTAACAGGGTGAAAGAGACTCAGCTGAATGGCCCCCTTTCACTCTGTCACTCAATTAAGGCCTAATTGGTTTGAGGTCCACAACAGGCATGTGGCAAGGCGACACCCTAGGCTTCTGTGCACTTGCTCACTATTTTGACTGGAAATATTCCTTTGATCTGTGAACTACCAAAGTAGGTTTTAAGACAAGGAGTGGATAGCCTATTTTCTCTTTGAACATGTGCAGCAATTTTAGACAATTACTTGGATATTTTTACAGTTCATTTGACGCACAGATAAAGTAGCTATTGAGGGAATGCCACAGGGCAGAGTGGTTTAGAGTTAAGTGCAGATATGGATCCATCTGAGCTGTCAGCAGTACAGTACAAAAGAGCATACTGTATCTGCATGGTGTGTTGCACTGCTTTAATGCATTACTGGAAAGCCTCTATCCCTGCTCTCCAGAGACCCATACAGTACAGCCATGTATTTTTTTTAATCCTTAAACCACAAACTGCACTATGCTTGTGGTTATGTCAGATACATTTTCAGATCTTTAATTCTGCTAAAACTACTTTCTCAGTCAAAAACAAAAACCTGAAAATTACAATTTTTCTGGAAAAAATCAAATTAAAGATTCACTGATTAAATTTTACATTTTCAGTGTCCTGTCATGTCTGTAGAAAACCTTGCATCAGAGGTTTTAGGATCACACAATCACTGTGAAATGTTATGTCCTATATAGTGCACTATATTTACTGTCTGCCATTTTCTGCCTTTTGAGTGTTGTTGTGTTGTGCCTGTACACAGCTTTCTGCTAACAAAGTACACATGAGACGCATTACATTGTGGGAAAAAGATCTCAATTTACTGCTCTTCATAGTGTAAATGGAGTGTCTGTTATATGGAGAATAGTGAATGATGGTGTGATTTTTAGTAGGGATGCACCAAATCCAGGATTCGGGTTTGACTTTTTGACGGGGTTCGGTTTCTGCCGAACCGTAGAATATTTTTCCACCGAACCGAACCCTACACTTGCACTACGCACGCCAACGTAGTGACGCTGCCGTTGATTATGGGAAGGTGTCTACGTAGGTGGACCGTTCAATGCAATAGGCTGTGAGAAAGTGAAAATGGAACTTGTGAGCAGAAAAAGCACCACCCGGCAGCACCCACAGCCAAAAGAAGGCGACCCAGGCGAAACAAAATTGTCACTCATCTGGCGATAGCGATGTGCTTTCCTACGATGTGAAAAGAGCGTGTGAATTCAACATTAAGTTGTTACATTTAACTATTTTAGAGGCTGTGGACGTTGTTTACTTCATTAATGTGTTTACTGTGTTAATGGACTGAGGATGGATTTGGTATTCGGCCGAACCCTAAAAATCTGGATTCAGTGCATCCTTAATTTTTTTAGACATAACCCAGACACAACACATCACTTAAAGTTCCTGCACACCCACAGTTCTTTTCACTTATTCTGGCTGAATAGACCTCTGTTCAGGTTGATGTTTGGTGGAACTTCTTGATGTCCCCAAACTACATTGCCAATTAAGAATGATACATGTATAACTCTCTCAACTTAACAGGTGCAACAAAACTAATAAGTCGTCACACACTCCCCAAGAGATGTGTAATGAGACAAGATAAATTAAAACACGTGTATGTTGTGTAAGTGTAAAATACCACTTGTGATCTTAATGAGAACAAAAACAAACCAATTATATTAAGAGAAGAAACATTTGCTTGAAATGGGAAACTTTTGTGGCAAATTCCTCTATTCATTTCATCCTGGGGACTTTTGTTGCATCTCATTTCACTTCCAAATAAAGGCATAAAACTCCCACAAAAATACTTAAATAGCTTTGCAAAGAATTTGCTTCAAAGACAAAGACACATTTAAAATATGTCATAAAGGAAGCTGTTTACAGATGGAAATCACCAACATCTAAACTAAAAATATACTACATTTACAACATAACATGGAAAGAGATCTCTTCATTTACATCATTAAAAGAGAGATGGTGTACAGTTAAAATCCTCTAAAATAAACTTTCTTTCTGTGAGGTGTATCAAGCAGAACACCAACTTATTCAGTAGTTGTTTTTTTTTCAAATCCCACACTTCAACATGTAATTGGTATATCTAATTTTATGTGCTAATTTTCATACTTAAATTATTGCAATCCAACAGCTAATTATGTTAGCTGACTCCTCAAGACATACATGTACAAAGAAATACATGTCATCAACTACAGGTCTAGTTTTTTTAAATGTGTTTCAGGGCATCTTTTCCTTTATTTTTATAGCAGATAGTTTAGAGATTACAGGGAATGAGAGAAGAGACCACCAGGACTACAGGTTAACTTCTGTATCACATATGCCTGTGATTTAGTTTGATGAGGTTTTGATATATTTTACCTAAGTTTGTCTAAGTCTAAATATTAATAAAAGCACTTTCACCTAATATTCAACTAAGAACGACCTCAGCTAAATATTAAACACTCAAGTAGAATAATAATGAATCTAAGAGCCTTGCCTCATTTACCAGGGATGACGTAATCAATACTCCATACACACACACACACACACACACACACACACACACACACACACACACACACACACACACACACACACACACACATATCCAGTCACAAACACAGGCAATCACACTAACACAAAACAGATGTCTTCGTCCTCAACCATGTTATGAGTTACTTCACCGCAAAATCTTCGTGTAGCCATTTGAAATTCCAACAACAATTCCCAAAATACTGGCTCTGCTGACCTTGACCCACGTTAGATCACGTCACTCGGTGGGAACACCACGGCCTAGTTCTGCCCCTTTGTTTGTTTGCCTCAGCGTCCCATAGACCCCGGAGACCTCTGGAGTAAAAACACAAGACAGTAGCAACCCACTCGTGGCACATTCCTCTGTCTGGGAACGTCCTAACAAACTCACAGGATCCAAGTAGTTGTTAATGTGAGGGGGAGGAAGACACGATGGGATTGAAAACATGAAGCTATTGTATAAGTGTAGCAAAGTGAAAAGAGTTCATATTATTAATCTGCACAATTTATTTATTTTTTTACCAATAAAGCCAAAATTGACTAGAAGTAACGTTGTTGTGATTGTACAATCTCGAAGACCTCAGACGACCTACATAAGTATGGAGGAAAAAATGGTTGGATAGCTCCAAACAACAGAAACAAGAAACTTACTGTGTATTTAAAGTAAGTGTAGCTGAGTTAAATGTTTTACCAGGCATCCTAAGGGGCTGTGATTACATTTTCATTTTGTCCCTATACTTGTTTGTTTTTTACTAAATTTTTACAAATGTACTGAATCGTAGCTAACCTATTTTTTGTTTCTTTTACCCCACACATAATTGAATTCCTTATACCAAATCTGTAGTCCTGTCAGATTTTCCTCTAGTCTACCGAAGTCACTGTCTTATGTCACAGACGATGAAGAAGCTGAAATCTGGCATCCCTGGATCAATGTCCAAATCCACATCAAATTTTATTTTTATCTGCTTCAATAAAGATGAAGTTGGTGAGCTCATGCTCTGTGTTCTTTTGGCCATGGACTTCTTTATCCACTCAAGTCTAACATGTGAAAGAAAACTATATGAGTCACTCTATAACAATAATCTCACCTTTTGCAGTTTTGTATTTCAAACTCCAATCTTCTGTCATTATTTCAAGATGATTCTTTTGATTCTCACTTATAAATTTGGTTTTATAGATTCATCACTGAAAATCTTTATTTGTCCTCACTGTGGTGACATTCGGTCAAAAAACAACATTCGAGGATGGAGGGGTCCTGATCTGTGGTTTCCTCTCACACCACGATGAGGGGAGGACGGCCTGTGGTGCTTTTTCCTTCCAGTTTTGGAAGACTCAAACTATTTGGAATGGTTGCTGTCATGACATTGAGGGGTACTCAAGGAGATAAGTGGTACTATGTGTGTGTGTGTGTGATCAACTGACAGTGAAGAGAAAAGTGAACACCTTTTACATAGTTATTGAAATAAGTGACTTTTTTTAGACATGTTTTTCCACAATGAAATAACACAAATTGTGTTTGCTAGCTGTTTTTACCTGCTTCCCTTCTTTCTACTAAGCTAATTAGCTGCTGGCTCAGGCTTCATATTTACTGTATAGATACGAGAGTGGTATTAATATTCAAATCTAACTCACGACAAGAAGGAAAATATATTCCCTGAAATGTTTTGTGTGTTGTGTTATTCCTTTTGTCCATATTTTGTCCTCCACCCTGTCTTATAAGCAGGAAACCTTCCTCCCTCCCACTGTTTCACTGTGCTTTTACAGCCTGCCCACATTGTTTACGTGCACTCCATACACTTACCACCCGCTGTGGGGAAAAACACGCTCAAGTGGAAATAAAAATACCTTTGTCAGGGCTCTGAATAAAACGCAGGTTGAAGCCGTTGTATTTGCATAATCAGTCTAGTAACTGCCAGTTAAAATGCCGCTCTACAGCTCTGCTTAGCATCAGCGGGTCTCACAGCTCCTTGTGGTTGTTGGTTGTAAAATACAAGTCTCTGCTGACACAGGCGTCAACGACAGCCGCAAACACTTAGTCTGCTTCAATTAGCAGAGTCTCCTGGGTAGTGAAAGTCAATGGCTGACACTGACAACAGCATTTTAACACAGCAGTCCATCATCTCAACAGAGCAGCACTGCTTACATTTCTGTTGAGGTTGAGGAAAACCTTGTGTGGACTGTATGAGAAAAGTCATAATGTGGAAATTGTTATGTATATGTCAGAGGGCATCACACACCCTTCTACCCCCAACATCTTCTCACCCTCACACCCAGCCATCATTATCTCAATCTGTTAACCCGACCATCTTATTTTCACATCTGCAGAAAACACACACACCTGCATCACATCCCTGCCATCCTCCCTCCTTTACAGTATAATCCCAGCACAGTGAAAATGCAGTTTTCAGCAGACAGACAAAGGGGCTCAAAGGTTGTTGTTAGACTACACAAGGCTGATACTATCTGCCCCCCATTAGAGCAAATCAATCGCAATACTGCTGAGCTGTAACCAGAAGGATGGGGGGGGGGGGGGGGGGGGGGGGGGGAACACAAATAACACTGGATTTATACACAAGCACACACTGAACACACACACGGGATTATGTCAGCTCATTTGAGAAGCACTTTACAATGAAATAGCACTGTGGGGATAAACCCTTTTGATTTGTGCCCCTATAAATGTGTGAGCATGTTAGGAAGTGTGTGGCCCATTGCACATGTGAATGCACAAGATGTATGCTAGAAAACCTAATTATCACTATCTGAGCTATTTATCACAATTATGTTAGATATTCGCTTTCATGCGAAGATTGCTACTCTCATAATTGTAAGGTAATTATTGAATAAATTATGAATTAAATTTGGCAGTATGGCTCTGTTCAGATGAGTCCCCTCCTCCAGCAGCAGCAGCATTAGGGGACACTCACACAGTTTAATACTGGGAGAGCTAAACTATTCCCCCATATGAACAGAGCAGCACTGATGAGACCGTGTTATTGACCAATAGCGGTTAGCAGCGTCTTGACTACCTGGCCTGCCAGAACTGACGCTGACGCTCAATTGACCTCTCGCCGGCCCCGCCCCCAAAACGGCAATTGTCCAATCACACATCATAGCAACCGTTACTATGTGAGTAGGTCCGACAAACATTGACTCCAAGCAAGATGTTGAAGCGGTGCGCCCACGGCGTTTGTAAATCGGACACTAGCTACCCCGAGAGATTGTCTGGAGGAGTTGTGTTCTTTCCATTCCCAAAGCCGAAAACACAACGTGAGCGGTGCCTACAATGGATAAAACAGCGTGGACGACCCCACGCCCCTTAAATGTGTCCAACATTACGAAGCATAGCTAGTGTTGTCTAGCTAGATCTACTAACTAGAAGCAAGAACACAAATTGGACCAACGTTATGATTTCCATGGATATCATTGCCAGAATGTTAACTTACTCTCTAAGCTAAGTTTAACGAGCCCTTTAGCTTTAGCCAACATTAGTTAACATGTTAGCTAACGCTAGCTACATTAGCTGCTGTTGTGTTGGGTCTTTGAGCTCCCCAACTTTATTTTTCGTCAGTTTACAACAAAGTCGAACATAGCGCCCCAACAAGCAACTTTAAATAATTTTGTTTTTATCTTTCATGTAGCATTTTATGAACGGAAAACCTACCCCCGAGTTCCCCAATCCCGCATTTGAGATACAGGTCATGGGGTTTCTCAGATTTCGCTTGAGACCGGTAGCTTAGCATTAGCCTCGATAGTAGTCGTGTCTCCTTCATTGCGTATTTTTATATTTTGAATATATCCCTCCACTGCATACTGTAACCCCTTTTGCCTCGATCTGGAGGATATCACGGAGGTATTGCTCCAAAAAAGGTCACTGACACGCACGGGTATACCTCTTCCTGTCATGGCAATCTGTCGCGCTGGTTGTGTTTGACCATTTGTTTGTTGGACGTAGCAACAGTAACTAAGGGGGGCGGGGCTCGGCGAAAGGCTAATTGCTGATTTGCGTTTTCAGAATTTGTTATTATTTATTTCTTTTTCACACCTCTATTTGAAGTAGTGGAAATCATAAAAAGTAAATACTGGGTCATTCTACTTTTTGAGGAAGCATTTTATTTAGTAGATATAAACCAGTGGCATGACACCTGTGAATGTTGATATGTGTTTCTCTATTAGGCCTAACCTGGCAGCCTATTGCAGCTGTGGTTCCCTGACATCAAACTGCCTCTGATGATGGTTTCTTAGTGATTGCGAAAGCTTGAGACGTCCTGCCAGAAGAAGGACAGTGATGCTTTTTCTACTTCCATCAAACAGGATATTATGCTGTCCTCGTTTTGTGAAATGGCCTTTGAGTGCTTTGAGTGCTAATGGATCTGCATTGATAAACCTTTGTGGGAGGGCTGGGCCAAGTATTGATTAGAAATCTACATAAGGTTCACTGAAAGCACTCAGTGTAGTTCACATTAAGAGGTCAGGTGAAAAACAGCTGATGATCAAGAGAAGGTGGGGAGGTTTTGAATTTCTTATTTGCTTTCCTCAGGGGAAATATTTAATACAGAGTTTGTCCAAAGGATTTAAAAAACAACAACCGCTGAATAGCATACTAAATAGCATAGGACATTCTCATGAGCAAGGAATAAAAACACAAGCAAAAACATTTAAAATATCTTTATTCATTGGATAAGCTTGTATAATTTACATACTGCATAATATAATTCTCCACATTAATAAACACAATCAGTTATTGTTATTAACATTTCCACTTCACAAAGGAAAAAATAATTTTTTTCTTGCATAACAAAATAATACCATAGTATTTCCATCGTACCATGGAAATAAAAACCGTTCCACTCACTCAAGCAAGATATAGATTGGACAGATCCAGTGAACTGCAGTCGGTCTCTCTGGCTTTTATCTTTCAATCCTCTAAGCTTTGTGTTGCCTAAGTAAAGTGTTGGACCCAGTTCAGAGCCCAGTGTGCACTCAGTGGGGTTTATTTCAATTCACTTCCATGTCTTTGAGCAGTTTGGGATGTGAACACACACACACACACACACACACACACACACACACACACACACACACACACACACACACACACACACACACACACACACACACATACTGGGATAAATAAGATTCAAGTAAAGGAAATGCTTAATGGCTCTCTTTGAGGAGCTGTCAGGTACCAAGTGACCCATGTCAGTCGTGGGATAAATGTGCTTGTGCATGTTTGTGTACGTATAAGAGGAAGGAAGAAAACAGCAGGATACCGGTGGTGGAAGCTTCCTTTTAGCTGCAAGCTGTGTGCATTGCTGTTTAGCGCAGCTGTTTATCCCTTTATCTTGCTTCCAGAAAGGCACAACCAGTCTGTCTCTTAGCTTCTTCAAAATGGAAGAATGAAGGAAAAGCTTTTGACTGGATTTCAGGTGGCTAATAGAAAGAGTGACTAAGCAGTGTGCCAATGTAGAACAGTGGGAAGAGAGACAAGAAGGAAGCAAAAAAGACTTCATCCAGTGATGAAAATGAAAAAACTTGCCATAAATTCTTGATATCTTGAGAAATATAATTTTCATCTGAAGCTTTTATTTAGTTTTACTGTGGATGTCTTGTGATTTCTGCCTCTCAAGAACTCTCAACACTGTTAAAATTTTTTTTTTTCTGTTTTATTACATTACAAAAAAGATGTTTTGAGCCCCAATTGGGTACTATAGAATTAAACCTTTTTATTTCTAATGTAATAACATTAACATAAATGAAGTTTACGGGAGTGATTAACAGTGTTTGGACAATACTTGTTTTTTTTCAATACATACATATTGAGCTGAGATTAAAAATATTTTCAAGCGATTTTGAAGACCTCTTTAAAGTTTTCAAAAGATATGAACAAGGAATATGAATTCTGTATGTGTTAATACGTAAGTATGGCTTTTTTAATGTTGAATAAAACATTTACCAATGCATTATTGATCAGCTATTAGCATTAATTATAACAACATTTGGCTATATGGTAAAACATCCCATTGATTGATGTTTATCCTTTGTATTTGTATTTGGTAAGTGAATAAGTCAAAAGTGTTTTAATCATTAAGTCTGCAGTTATAAATGTTATCGCTGCAGCCCTTTTCTAGAAATAAGGGATTCTTCTCTACCTGGAAACCCAACGTTAATATTAATGGCTTATAATTGATCTATAAAACATTAGTAAATAAATCATTAATAAGCTCCAGTTCAAACTTACAACCCCCTTTATACAGGGATCCTTCATCTCATCTCTTTCATCTCACCTGCCATCATTCGAACACTATTGCTATACTGCCACTTGCACCGCAGTAAACATTGTTTTATGTCACCACTAGAGCTGAGGCCTGCTCACTCTCATTGTCATGGCAACCGTGTGGCTA
>CM042322.1:29258610-29348610 GCA_023566125.1 Zingel zingel | reverse complement strand
TACTTGAATATTTATTTAGTCATGATACAATTATTCAAGTAATGATTAATCAGAAATGACAGCCAATGGTGTCTTCTAATGTTATAGTGTGTGTGTGTGTGTGTGTGTGTGTGTGTGTGTGTGTGTCTGTGTGTGTGTGCGTGTGTGTGTAGGAGGTTGAAAAAGCCAAACGTTGAATAAAAGGAAAAAGATTGCTGCGGCCATGGAAAATTCCTCCCCAGAATACATTAGCAGAGGTCTGCGGTGAAGTGCAGGGCCAAGAGGTGATATATGGCACCGACATTCAAAGCTATGCAGTCCTCTCTGCAGATAACAAGTCTCTTTCAAAGCTTAAGCCTTTAGTCTTTCAGTATCTCAGTTTTCTAACACGTAATAATGTTTTTCTTCATTACTTTTTCTGTCTCTCTCTGCTACTTGCGCAAATGTGGTAGAATAGATGGTCAAAAACTGCATATGTAGCGATGTTAGGTAGAAGTGTAGGGACCTTAAGACCTTTGCTGTCTGACCTTTAGGAGTCTTTGTATACTGCTCATTTCCTATATATACTATAGAAAGAAAGGTATTGATTCTTTCAACCTGCCAAACTATTTATCTCTTGGTCCTGCAATGTTAGCATCGATAGTCATGCCTCCAGTAGGGTGATGCATCATTGTAGAATTAGTCTGTATGGCATTTCTGTCATGATTCTCAAAAAAAACTCTCCCTGCCATCCCGAGATTCCTTCATCTACAGGGAAAACTGTATGTACAGAGAAAAATACGTCTCATACATAACCTTTTAAGCATAAGAGGTGGCTGACCTTTGTTTAAACCACTACTGGCTGTAGAAACTACTTAAGCACCTTCAGTGTATTCAGCTCATCTTTCTCAGTATCAGGGCCACTGTCGTTAAACACTGAAGATGGGTGATTTAAATCAGTGGTTTCTAAACTGTGGTTTGCAATCCCCAAAAGATAAAACTGAGAAGTCACATAAATCTAAATTATATTTGTTTTTCTTCCTTTCTTCTATTTTTTTGTGTTTTTGTGTGACCTATTGAATACATTCACATTTTTAGGCCTCTATAAATCATTCAAATGATACAATCAGAGAAGGAAAATCCCTTTGGTCCACATTCAGGCCATAAACTTTGATGAGGGGTTACAAGCAGCTTCATTTCTAGGAGTCAAAGGCCTCAAAGGTTGGGAACCATCTGTTTCGATAATACTCCATGCTTACGTTGAATATGGGCGGGTTGCCCCTGTTACGTGCAGCCCACTATGTTACCCATGCCCAAGTAATATGGACCTACATCATTAGCTCAACCACAGTTACTTTGTCTGATTGCCTGGAAATATTTAAATGGGTTGTTTATGTGATTTGTGAGGACGTTGATTTACCCAAACCTAAACCATAACCACTACATGCCTAACCCAAACCTTACCAAAGCATTACTTTAATCTGAACCAAAACCCAAGTCTTAATCCATAAATGCAAAGATGGTCAAGCATGTGGGAACCAGCTTTATGTCCTCAGATGGGAGTAGACAAAAAAAGACAAAAAAACTACTTTTTCAGGCTACACCGCAACACCCCGTGCTAGCACTTAACTACCATCTCACTGTAGCTCTCTGAACACACGTTCAGCTGTTTATTGGGGAGATTTGCACTTTCAACTTGTTTGTTTTGAGTTTGAATGCACTTATTTGGACAAAAGCATCTGCCAAATGCAAATGTAATGTGACTATGTGACTGTGTAAAAAGATGTGTCCCCACATCATCTAGGATGCAGAAAAGATATCTGGAACAGCTAAAATGAAGAAGAATGGTGATCAATGTGGTGCAGATCTATCTGCATGCGTGCGTGTGTGCGGGGGGTGGGGTTTGAGTTTTTTTTGTTAGGTTGGCAGAGACTGAGCGCCTAAAGAGGGTGGCAGTAAAAGTAGCTCCATGTCTGTCAGCACCAAGTGGGTAAGCGTTTCCTCACAACCCGAACCTCCTATGGCGCCATTTTGATGCTAATAAGTACTCACCCCCCGTTAGCATTCCATTGACTGCCATTCATTTTGACGCCACTTTGACAGTGAATAACTTTACATCTGAAGCGTTTAAATACTTTATTTGTCCATTGTTTATTTCTAAAGAAACACGACAATGTATAAAAGGCTCCATTACCTTGTATCTCATGTTATGGTTCCATAGCAGACGTTTTTGTAAAAATAGGCTAACGATTGTGTCATAACCACGGGACTTCGACTCACATTAGCTGTTTAAGTTTAATTACTAATGTTAACTATCATTTTAGTTAGCAATAATTAGCCTGTGTCCATGTTTTCTCCTTACATATACCTACGCTCTCCGTCTCTGCAATATTCGGAATGATTGAGATTTCTCTTGGCACAGCTACTAGAAGACTTACAACTTTCAGACAGGTTGCTCACGTCACATTTACGTCGTCTCTCTCAGTTGGAGGCTGCGCAGTAATGCTCGGTGCCACCGGAAAAGTGCTTCTAATGGCCTCCACTGGTCTCCGTCCAGAGCAACGGGATCTGTTGGTCCATTCTATATACAGTCTATGGTCAGTACTGAGGTAGCACAATGCTAACGAAGCTGTCTGTGCTCACTCTGCTGCTGAGTTGTCGGACAACATAGATCCACTAAATTCATTCTTCTTTAGTCGGAAGGCTGCCTTTTATTCCATAATCTATATTCAGAAAAAAACAGTCGTGATTGATGTGTATCTTTACTAGGGCTGCACAATATATTGTTTTTTTTAATCGTCATTGCGATATCAACTGGCGCAATAAACACATTGCGAAAGGCTGCGACATATCGCGAAAGACACTCCGATATTTTTTGTGTTAGCTGAAAGAAAATATCAGTACCATTCTTTTTTCAGTGTTGCCTTTTATAGTCAATTCACTGTTCAATATGTTCAATAGAAGAACGTTGGAAATAATTTCCTTTCATTTGCTTTAAATTCAACAACCAATTTATTGTATTTTGAGTACACTTTAATATATGTTTATTTATCGCAAGTAATATCATTATGATATCGCAGCCATAATCCTAACCAAACCAAAATTATTTGTATCCACAATAACATGTAGACAAACACCCATTTTAAAATGCTTAATAATACTTGTCTGTAAAACACATGCAAGCAGTGTGTACTTTAATATTCAATATGCTTGATCAGTAAACATGCATGTAAAAGGAAATGATGATACAAGTAGAGTTGAGACAAATAATAGATAAATAATCTGCAACTATATTGATAATTAATGCTTTAAGCCATTTTTAAAGCAAAACATTACACAAAAAAACACTAATCAAGCAAACAATTAGTAGTCACAGTCCTGGATATAGATTTGTTATACTCAAACATATGGCATGTACTGTAGAAAATGCGCATAATCCTACTAAATTTTCCCAGAAAGAGCAGTTTCAGTGAATAAATGTAGAATAACAAGCAGAAATGTAACCAAAATTTAGACCTAAAATGCAGCATTGCTTTTGGTCTTATTACCAGAAATGCTTTCATCTTTAGAATTAGTGGGCTATTAATCTAGAAATCAACATTGTATGATACAAAGATATCACATTCTGTTAAATAAAAATGTGCATATAAGTCCTTTATGCAAATTGTGTTTTCATTCATTCATTCATTCATTTTTTAATTAAAAATGCCTACATGTCTATCATTGTGCCAACAGTGGAATCCATTCAGTTTACATACACACCAACTGTGTCTTACATTGTGTGTTATGCTGCTGTTCCAGCAGGAAATTTATTTAATCTTTTCATTATTTCCAAATTGATTACAGCCTTTAGTTATACGATGAAGTCAAACTGACTTATTATAGAGAGGACCCACTTGATGAAAGAAAAAAGTCAAACTGGGGCCAAAAGGTTTTTTGGTGAGTCCAGTCAGCCAGATGAGAGCAGGGAGTCCAGGACGTCTGCAGTCTTGAGGACTGAAACACACATTAATCATCTTTTTTTTTTCTTCATTTTTGTGCCATCAGTATACAGCCAAACGGATGTCAGTTTTCCTGCTGAGGCGTGAGGCCAAGCACTATAAGGCTGCAAAGGATTCTGGAAAATTTATGTTTCTGCCTTTACACTGCAAACAATA
Organism: Zingel zingel; assembly: GCA_023566125.1. Classification (NCBI taxonomy): domain Eukaryota; kingdom Metazoa; phylum Chordata; class Actinopteri; order Perciformes; family Percidae; genus Zingel; species Zingel zingel. The sequence continues at coordinate 29,344,495 of CM042322.1, read as the reverse complement.
TTCAGAATCATTCTTTGTTTAAAATGAATCTGCTAAATGAGCGAGATTTCACTTGGCTCAGGATTTTTCTTAAATCAAATGACATTGAAATTTTAATAGCAGAGTAATCTGCCTTAATGTAAACTGTTTTCATGACACCTAATACTACAAAATTCATTAAGTGGAAAAAAAAATGCTAAATTAAATTACCATTGTTTTTTATAAGTCAAATAAGTCAGTCTATTAATCAAATAACTGATCAACTGAATGGTAATCAATGGCAATTGGATAATAGTGTAACCAGATCATTTGCAAAATAGAAAAAAAACACATTTGCCCTAACATCTTGTACAATGTGAGGATTTGTTCTTTAACTTTTGTATCACTTTTAAAATTAGTATTTTTAGTGTTTTTGATTATTGGTCAATCAAAATAAGTAGCTTGAAGACATCACTTTGGGATCTGGTTACAAATATTTGCCATTATTTTTGACATTCAACAGACTAAACAATCAATTAATGTAATCCCAACTAGTTGTATGTGTGTGTGTGTGCGTGTGTGTGTGTGTGTGTGTGTGTGTGTGTGTGTGTGCATTCACGCCGTCTCAGTGTAACACAGCTGAGCTTTAGGAAAAACCCTCAGCACAGAATACAAACACCAACAGGAGAAGATGTCTGATGGTAATACTTCAGTGATCTCCTCTGCATGAGGGAATTTAACTGAAGGTGTGTTTCAGTCCCTGACTTTGACTGACCTATTTCTATCTCTTTCAAACTACAAAACCCTGAATGTGAGACCCTGAATGTGCCACGACTGCCAACACATCAGACGTACCTAAAACAGCTTCACACTGTACACTGAGAAAATTGTTGGGTTTATTGTAGTAAACATTGTTGTTTACTATTGTGGATATTTTGTTGGACTTTGGTTTCCAGATTGTAGTCTTTTTGGGACATTTTCTTCTGTAAAAATGTTGGATTATGTGGCAGAGCAAATTGTGGTGCCGTGTTTGGGATCAGAGGTTTGAACCTTGGTTTTATCCAGGCAGAGATGTTGATTAAATGGTTACACAAGACACAAACTGCAAAACTCTGAAATGTTTTAGATAAAAAGTCTTAAGTGATTGTCATTTTTAACTATAAACATGTTATTTATCAAATTCTAAAGCGTGACAGTAGATGCTCTGTCATCCTTGCTGTTTTACTGTTCAAAAAGTTATGAAATGCAGCTTTATTTCCCAAACAGAAGCCACGTGTTATTTTTCAAATAAAACTTGGCCTGATACTAACTAATTATCTTAAAGGATTAAGGGGATACGGTTTAGGTCTTATTTTTGTAGTTTTGGCCATCATTCATTCTAATCTGCAATAATATTCTTGATTTATTTACAACCAGTCTTGGCTGACCGCTTGTGTTTCTTGCCATCTGTCTTTGTTGCATGAATTTATCAATTATTTTGGTGAGTGTTATGTTATCATAACCAAAATTGACAATGAAAATAAAACCCAATTTGTAATAAAACAGAATAATCCTTTTAATGTTACTGTATATGTTATTGTAGACCAGCTTTCCCTTTTCAATATGCGAAAGGATCAGCAAGGTTACTCTCATCAGACCATCCTCTCTTTTGGGGAGAATGGTAAGTGTAAGAATGCAATTTCAATCATGTATTGACAGATTGAGTGTCTAAACACAGCCATTCAGTCATGATACGGTACACTGCAATAACGTATGCACAGCTGAAGTGTGATCAGTGACGCAGACTCTCCCAAGTGGGTGAAAACAGCTTCTCAATGTCACACTGCTACCTAACAGACAGCTGAATCACTGCCAGCAGGGACAGCACAAACACACTTGTTTTCTCGTACACTAGCAAAAAAAAAAAAAAAAAACCTGTCTCTCTCTGCACAGTCTCTCTGTCATGTCTTCTGGTGTCCCTGTCTGTCGTTTCACCTTCCCAATCTAACTCTGCAGACATACGGTGTCCTTGCAGAGTCCCTACAGGCTCAATTGACAGAAGGTCGGCCCTGTCGCTCCGTAAACCTCCAACTGCTCCATCTGTCTACCTTCATCCCTGAATGACCCGTAACATATCTACTCATCCTTGTATTTTTTTTGTACTCATTTTCTCTTTTGTGTTTCTACTGTATATTTGACTGATCAAAGCATTGCACCTGTTTTTTCTTCCCTCGTTATCATCTTTCTCCGTCTCCTTGTTCTATTTGTCCCTTACAGACTACCCAGCAGACATGTTTTGGATCACAACATGCAGGATTTTTTTATTATTAAAACATATTTGGGAAAACAAATTGGTATATAAACATAATTTCTCAAGAGACAGGGTTGAAAACTAAATGTTATGGGCGAATAAAGGAGCAGGTCCTTTGACAATAATTTAATTAGACAAAGTCTTTGAGGAGATATGGCCAGTAGCTAGAAGACTGAGACTAGATTTGGATTCCCTACAGCTCTGCTCTGCACTCAACGCTGACTTTGCAATGTCATTTAACTGCCCAGAGGTGGAAGACAGAGGTAGAGAATGACAAGGAAAAGCTACAGAGAGAGAATGACAAGACAAAAAGAATGACATACCCCGAGCAATAACACAGCATGCACCCTGTATGTCTCCCTTTGATAGCTGTGTGTGTGTGTGTGTGTGTGTGTGTGTGTGTGTGTGTGTGTGTGTGTGTGTGTGTGTGTGTGTGTGTGTGTGTGTGTGTGTGTGTGTGTATATGTGTGTCTTTGTCTGTGTGGTTTTGAAGGAGTGAAGTCTCTGTCTCTAGTAAATCTGTTTAGATCAGGAGATCTTCCATTAGACAGCTGGAAACAATTGCACAAGACAGAAGCTTTAAAACTGCTCTCACAGGGATGATTAGCAATACTAAATCATTAAAAACAAAATGTATTTGACTTCACAGTGCTGCAAAATCTTCTCTACCATACTATGCCATAAGCACTGATGTTAACAGGCAGCCTAAAGTCAGATATCAGACACCAAGACCAGACCAGAAGATCACTCCAAAAGCCTTTTCACTCATTAAGTAAATATACAAATAAACAAATTCAGTTTGACTCTTACTTAGTAACTCGGGGAGATGAATGAGTTTTTTTTTGGGTGTGAAGTTGACATACAAGTTGAAGGTAATGTGTTTGTTCAAGTCTAACATACACTATAACGTGTACATTTTATGTGTACACTAACAGTTAACAAGAAGCAGAGCAACATTTCATTAATGGTGGTGACACAGTGATAACATGACCCACGCATTCACACAGATACACAGCAGACTGATGCTGTAGCCCAGCATCATCACCATGCTTTGCAGTTACAGATACAGTAGAGTAACAAATGACACACAACACAGACACAAAATAGTGAGAAAAAAAACATACAGATTAATAACATATGCACAAGTGTGTGTACAGTTTTCCATTAGATTAAAGTGCAATACTCTTCTTCTGCACTCCTATTACACCACTCCACTCTCACAGATAAATGAAGCACACACACACACACACACACACACACACACACACACACACACACACACACACACACACACACACACACACACACACACACACACACACACACACACACACACACACACACACACACACACACACACACACACACAGCTGGAAGTTTCATTCCCCTCCAGCGAGGAAGAGGCTTTTTATCACTTCTCTCTCAGTCCTCCCTCTTTTGCAGCAGACCTGATAAATGGCTAAAATTGTTAACAAATCAGTCTGTGCTCTCAACAGATTTATAGAAACTCTCTGGATGCTTTGTGAATCCAAACTGTGTGCATTGGTCGACTATATCTACTTAGGAACTGGCTGACATTGTTCGACAACAGATAATTTCTCTTTAAAGGTGCAATATGTAATACTGACAGCTAGTTTTTAAAATAGTTACTGCAGTACAAATTAAAAATACTGGAGAGAGTTGTCTCCCCCACCCCCTCCTCCCCAAACTCAAAGTTCATGGAGGTTGCCAGGCTGAGACCGCAGCATCCACAACAATGTTGCTAGACGCTTGTCTCACATAGCCAGACATTACTCCACAACACAGTGGAGTAGCTAATGTTAGATGCTGGCTGTACCCAACTGACAGACAGACTTTTTCGGCTTAGAATTAAGGTAGGAACCGCTAAAAATTACACTACCTTGCCGTCCTCTTCCCCTGACTGAACACACTTTATTGGCTTAGAGTTACGGCAACAATCGCTAAACACACTTCAAACTCATGGTCCTTCTCTTCCAGATTTACAGCCCCCCTCTCTTGGCTTAAAATAACTCACTGTTGTTGGCTATGGCCGCTAAACAGGCTACACATTGTAAACAGCCATGGCCCACTTGCCTGGTCCTCCGGTAACGTTAGCAGGGTTAGCATGGCGGTGTTAGCCAGGACCAGTCGGGATCACTTTACTGGCTGTGTCTCAATTTGTTTTTGCGAGTAACCAACTTGGGTACTCTAGCTATATAATTCAATGTGAGTACACAAATGTTGAAATGACATAAAATGCCCGTCCCTTGTAGCCGTGATAAATTACCCTGAAGCTAATGTTTAGCTGTTCAGGAGTTGTCTCCATCTTTCAAATACATCTCCAATATTTACCCGCGGTTTGTTACGTCTCTGGTCACGCAACTGTTAGAAACATGCCAGTTTTTTTAGGTCGGGTAGAATCTATCTCCGTTAATCCTGTTAGTTTGTTTGCTGCTTTCATGGCTGTACTGACGTTACAGCTGTAGCGCGCTGGGTTTATGTGTTTACAGGTATATCTGGCAACCCAGCCTGGCTGTCAAACTGGGCAGTTGATAACAACACACAGGCCAAAACACGAACAGAAATTACATCATGGAACGGAAAATGAAAATACTGGCATTAGCATTGTTGTCAGAAAAGATAGTATTTCAACTTAGCATGTTTCCTTAATACCTGATGACGCATTGGGGTCATTTTGGGATTTATTACAGTAAACATATAACATATTGCAACTTTAACATTCACATTTTGATGTCCTAATAATTGTCGTCGTTCCTTATGACATTAATAATTTGATTGAAAGTTTGGAGACTAAATATCAGCCTGTTTCTACAGACAAAACTGGGCCTGATGATGTCACTGAAATGATCTAAACTTACACCACCAATATCATATCCAGATACATTTCTTCTTCTTACCTGGTGTTTCATTTATTTAGCTTTTACATATTGAGCTGTCAAATGGACCTGCGTGCCATCATGCTGCAAGCAGTGGGATTTGTGATGTGACTGTAAGGGGAATCAATCAAACTGTTGTTGATTTCTTTATTGATTTATTCATTTTAAGAATTGCTTTTATCTATTTTTGCAAATGAACTATTCAAATAAATGAGCCCACATTCCTAAAAGTGAAGCTGATAATGTTTAATGAGGAAATGTTCAGTTATAGTGGGGAGAGAGCATTATTTCCTATTTAGGAATCACAACTCTAAAGTACCTGGGCTGCCAGCTTTATGAGCTGGCATTGCTAAGACACTGGAGTGAAATAAGTTTATATTTCTAACACTCGACCAAACTGATAATGTGTTTAGGATGTTTGAATGTAACCAACATGTTTTGGTGCAACTCTCTCAGAAGACAGCTTGCTTTGTTTGGGAATGTGGTGGCAGTGTTGCAACCATAAGAATGTATGACATACATGATCACAAAACGGGAAACAAAACAACAGTAGAGTGGTGCATTATTGCTACAGGCCTCCACTGTTTGGAGGAGAAGGGTCCATGTAAACAAGAAGTAAGAGAGATATTTGTTTAATGGAACAAATTGACCACTGCTCAACAGGAAATAATCTGCTGTCAAAACAAAAGAACAAAACAAATTGTCTGGAGAAAAGAAAAAGTTCAATTGCAGTTCACTTCTACATGTGCTAATCATTAAATATGTGAAACAAAAGCAGTATTTTTTTTTTTTTACATATGAATCAAACTAAAATATATTTCAAAGGGATAAATATAGCCTATAGCCCAATATATATCACACCAAAACTCAGAGTATTTAGCCTATAGAAATAAAGTGTTGTCATATGTAAAAAAATGTAAAAATGTTGTAACTTTATAATTGTTACTGTTATGTAACAGTATCATTTATTACAAGACTAAGACGCAGATTTGACCACCCTTGAAAAGAGCTATGCTAGCTGTTTCCCCCTGTTTCCAGTCTTTTTGCTAAGCTTAGCGGCTTGTCTTGACTACAATATTGAAAATACTATAAATTTGCTATTCAGTCCCACTGAATCAAAGCAAAAACATTGGTTAGTTTCAGGGAGTACCAATTAGAGTTAGACTGATAAATCGTCCAAGCCGATATTGTCTTAGTACAGACATCGTTATCTGTTTATATGTTGTTGGCCATACTAGGTTGGAAGCAGTGTCACTTTACATAGTTTGTCCACCAGAGAGCACTGACAAGTTGATTTTTTAACTGTGATATGTCCTGCACCTATCTCAATCACAATACTTTTAAACAAAATATAGGCCTATAAGGGATCAGGATCAATATTACTGATTTATATTATGTTCAAAAATAACAATAATTACAGCCAATGTAGGCCTACCGTTATCTGTCACGTTTGGCACATTAACTAAACATTAAATATTGAGATCTTATGTATTAGTCTTAAATAACAATTTCAAAATCATGGTTAATATGATTTAGCTTGCAATCATATCAAAAACAAATACTAATCTTGATGTTTTTTTGGTACTGTAACTAAAATTGTTGTTTTTCATGAATTAATCTAGCTAATACAATACTACTAATACTAATAGGCTACTGCTAATCTCGCTTGTAGCCTACACCTATAGGCAATGACTGTGCTGCATAGTTTTCAACCATCTCTGAGTCATGATAAACTGATATGCTGATACGTGTTTAAATATTCACAACAACAGAGTCCAGTGGAGCAGAACTGGCTGGCTCAAATTCTCTTCTCAATAATATTATATCTCAATGCTGTGGTGACTGACTTCATTAAATGCCTCAACCTGGAAAACAATTCTGCCACACGTTCAACAGCCTGCGCGCGCGCGACACACACACACACACACACACACACACACACACACACACACACACACACACACACACACACACACACACACACACACACACACACACACACACACACACACACACGACTAAAGCACTCTTACCATCTCCATCTTCAATTTCCTGATCTTTTCATCCAAACTCTTCTTCCCCGTGTCCTTACAGGTGTCGTGCGCGGTGGTCAGCTTGGCGTCTCCCCGGAGAGAGGACGCCTCTTCCCGCATCCACCTGAGCAAACCCTCGGGGGTCTTCCGGCCGATTTTCACCTCTATGTCTTTCAGATCTGGGATGGTCTCGCTGGCAGTGCCTTCATCCATCGTGTTCGTGTGTTTAAAGCGAAAAGATCCGCAAGATTACGTCCTTTTCGTTTCTTGGAAATTGTTGCCTGTCAAGCTGCGAAAGTCACTTCCTATAGGATTGTATGGCATCCTATGCGACTCCAGCTGAGTTAGACTGCGCCAGGAGAGAAAAACAACCTCAGCATCAACTGTGGTTATTCCAGCAGCATAATGCTTAGAGAAATTCTTAATTTAGCTGTATCATCTCGTGTCAAAATAATAATGCTGGTATATTTAAACAAACTGATCATCATCAAGTGAAAGCAGAAATAAAATCTTCTAATTATCTGTTTATTTCCCGTTTCGTAGTAAGTGCTTCCTCCACAGCGGTAAATACAGCCTGATCTCCGGAGTGCAGTGCCCGGTGTATGAGCGTTGCAGGCCGCTGATGGGTCTGGTAGGGTTGGAGATTCCTACGCTGAGCTACATTGCGCAGATTCCACCTGCATGACAGCGACCAGCAGCCGCAGAGTGGGAGAGGAGATAAGACCCCAGACTGTCAAGTCAACTGCAATAACATCGTAGAGCTTCCGATACGACTTTCAAAATAAAATACGCATAAAGGAACACGTAAGAATATTGTTGATTACCAAAATAAAAATTCTCCCGTCTGAACTGAACAGTGTTGGAATGTAACTAAGTAGCCTACATTTACTCGAGTAGCCTAGGCCTACTTTAGCACAAAAGGAAGGTAGGTGGTGTAATAAGTAGCCCTACTTATTATTAATGCTTTTCAAGGTAGGCATATTCAAAGACAATTTACACAAGTTCAAATTATTATAGAAAATAGCACACTATAACACATTAAAAGCTATATGTTGCTGGGCAGAATTCAGATCCACTGTCCATCACATCAACATCAGTGTGTGTAAAGTGAAGACATCCATACGCTCATTAGACGATGCTTCCAAATGACCCGCGAACTGAGGAACTTGTAATACAGCTAACCGACATAGTTAATACGTTGATTAGATTTCCATCATAATAAGACGTCCAGACACTAATTAAACGATGCTTCAGAATGACCCCGCGATCAATTGCAGATAAAGTGATCTTTTACATATGTGGTGGCGACGTATATGTGTGCTTACTGGGCAGATCATGTACTTATAAGTAAAAGTAGCAATTGTGTAGCCTAAGTTACGAGTAGGCTAAAAGGCCAGCATTCAACATTTTAGTTTAGTAGACTAAATGAAATAGTATCAAAATGTCGACTAGCTATCCTACTTGAAGTACCCATAGGAAGTACCAAGCATGTAGTGGACTCGAGTAAAAAGTAGGCCTAAAAATCCTTCTGAAATGTAGACCTACTGGAGTAAAAGTACAAAGTTGCACGAAATTTAATTACTCAAGTACCTCAAAACAAAAGTATGGTACATGAGTAAATGTAACTTTATGATACTTTTTGCTCATGTAGCCTATTATGCTACTTTATAAAGTGTGGTTTTAGTGGTACTTAGCCCACCTAAGAAATTAATAACATATTGGTTGCTGCTGTTATTGATCCTACAACTTAAACTTAGTGGCTGATATAATAGTTTTCAAATTGTGTTTTAAATGTGCTTGGCTCAAGAGGCCACAATGTGTGGATAATAGCTGCACATACTGTATAGTATAGTATACGCAAGCTCAAAACCGCACAAATTTGATGCCACGCCTGTTGCTGCGCTGCGATTTGATTGGACCAAGTACAGTTGTGGTCATTGGCTCGTAGTCGGCTGTGGTAAAAAAAACAAAAAAAAAAAAACATGAAGGATGTGGATTATGTTCTACAGCACAAATTTAAAAGTCTGCTGCCATTTGAAGAAAAACGTGAGATTAAACACCTCGGGGCCCACCAGCTGCGGGTTGTTGTTATAGCAACCTCTGCTTAAAAATAATCACATATAATGTGGAGTTGTTCTCCAATACAAAATGGCTAACTGTTAGCTTGTCAGAAAAGAGTGTTTGGAAGGAAAGGTGGCAGGTGTGACAGTGCATATTAACGGAGGAGTTGAGGAGAACAGGTATGAGCCCAGTTGGATTATCACCTGTGTTAAACGGTAGGAAATGTGATAAAATGTGATAAATGATGTCAACTTGTGCACCATTCTTTTCCCACCTAAAAACGCCACTGCTGTCATCACTAACATGGGCGTAAATCTGATCTAACAGTACGGGGGGACAATAAACATAAAATATCTGAAGAGCAATTTTTGAAGGGGACACAAATAATACAGCCACAATTATACTCGTAGAAGACGTGTACTCAGAGGAAAGCCTTAATACTATCATTAGTGTAGCATGGAGACTGTACCATTATCCTTCTTTTCAGTGTTTCTCTTGATTCAATGAAATAGCTGACTAAATTGACCAAAATATTCTTCTATAAAACCATGTATTTATTTTTAAGTTGTTTACAATCAAGCCACAAAAAAATAAAACATAATGACTTATTTTGAAAAAGTGTCCCCATATAAAAGAAATACAATACTTTTGTACACTTGTTAAATTAGCTGATCATAATGTAAATTAGTGAGCCACTGGTAAAGCTCATCTGCTCACCCTGACAGCCACACACCTCCAAAAATATTATCTAAGCTCAACACACTTACCTGAGACTCTACACCTGACTGTTCCTGGTCTCCCTGTTCCTCAGTTCTTTCTGTCTCCTTTGCCTGTGACATATATAGTGACGTTATTTTCATATGCACCCATAAAGATGTTACCAAATTGTCTTGATATGAGGACTTATTGTACTTACTTGGGGTTTAGGTGTAAGCCTACTGAAAAAGGATCGTATGTCTGTTTTTCTTTTCTCTGTCATTTTATCTGGGCAGCAACAACTCGTTAACGTCAGATGTCTAAATATGAATTAGTTTCATAGGTTCACCACGCGGTCATATAATTATAAAATGATCTTGCGTCCTCCACATAAATATTAGGTTTTGTCTAGGACAGAGGATATATAACTGATCAGCCACTTAACTTCATATTGAGCAAAACACAACTGTAGATCTTCAATATTAACCCTATCAGTTCACACACATAACGTTAGGCTTATCGCCGTGTAACGTTAGTTGAAGTGGGTGCATTTCTATCCGAGCTATTAAACAAGCTAGGTAACGTTACATTACACTAACATATCGAACTTTTTTGTCATGACTAATTCATTAATTAATCAGCATAATTTCTATTTTAGAAAAGAACAACTTCATCCGATGTTTAATGTCAATAAAATAGCCTTGAACCGCCTACTTACTACATTCCTGTCACTACCGATGTGACTGTGAGTCTACCCATGATCCTAACGTACAGCAGGCAGTGGACCAAACCACTGTGAGGCAAGGAAGGGGGAACTCAAAATGTTTCTAAACTTAAAAAGCAGGGTTTGTATTGTTTTACTACTTACGCAGATATTTTAAGGTACATCATTATGCTATTTACAATACACAGCATTGTTTTAATGGTATTTCTAGGAGGGGACAACCCATAGATGGGGCGGGTCCTGATCCCCCGACCCCCTGGGATTTACGCCCTTGGTCACTAACATACTTGCCAGGCTCTCTCAACATCTGGCTACCTATGAACTATAAAAGTCGGACCTATGTTTAGACCATTAAATAAACTGTCTGCGCACATATATATTATTAAATGAAAATGAAAATAAAAAGAAATTTCTTTGTAGCCTACATCAGTTTAGTTTTACACCAAAACAGTCTTTGTCACAAAAACCAACCCCAGCATTTACAGGCTATATAGTTCCATCCATTCCGTACTGTAAAGCAAGTCTATCCATGCAGTATTACATCTGTTACCAACACTCAATTTAAAGCTAAACATTTCACTAAGAACACTAAGTTTAGCTGCAGCAGAGTCCCTGTGGGGCGGAATAGATTAAGAGTCTTAAAAGTGTATTGAAGTATGACAGATGTCTGTGTTACTAAAGACTATCACATTACTCTAAATACACATAGCCTACACACACAGTCCAGGCAGTTGTTTTCTCAACAGGCCTGGACCTCCTCATGTGGAACCATGAGCACAGTGGCTGCCATAATTCATCAGGTTGAAAGCTCACAGTTATGAGACTGGTAGGCTGACGTATTGTTTTGGCAATAGTTTGGGGCATATGTTGTCAGTTAGAAAATAATAAATAGGGTGTCTGGTAATTCTTTCCCCCTGATATTTTTTTTATGGTTTAGCATTTTTAAATTTGCTAACAAATCTATAGCTATCTGGAGATTGTTTTATCCATGTGCTAACAAATACACATGGCAAACAAGGTCTTTAACATCCCAATTCCTACGCATGATGGAATAGAAGTATGTGAAAAAGAGGTCAGAATTAGAAAAGGATTTATTGCCAAGTAAGTAACAGTTAAGGAATTTGCCTTGGTGGTTGGTGCATACATAAACAAACAAAGTGATCATTAATATGAAATAAACAATAAATACAGAAACAAATATACAAAATAGTTGTTTAACATAAGAAGAAAGGGGCTGAATGGTTTAGTGCAGAATGTGCAAAAATATATAGCATGTGTAACTGGCTGGTGTATAGTACAGGATGTAGGTGGTTAATGCAAAGTGTTAGTGACTGTGGGTGGTGTGGGTTTAGAGTTAATGTCAGTGGGGGCCTTGTTAATAAGGCTGACAGATTACAGATGAAACAAATCATGAAAAGGAATATCAATACTCTCAACTTTTGGTAAATTTGCTCTGCTTAGATTTCCTAAAGATGTTACGGGCTAACATATACAACTATTACACATTGGGACAGTACAAAGAGACAATCAGTTGTGTGATCTGCATTCAGAGAAGGCCTCTGGAGAGCTGAAGAGTTGCTTTTTACTACAAACACTCACTCAAGCTGCCAGAGAGAAGCTGACTAAGAATGGAAATAAAGTGATGAGGTGGCTTAGAAAGGCAGAGGGCTTTCAGCTATAACACTAATTACATGTACAAGTGTGTCTCAGGGGAATAATGGATAAAGGGAGAGTGTGCAGTAAAAGGGGAGGGGGGGGGGGGGGGGGGACATGTGCATTATATAACAATACTTTAAAAGCAGGATTCAGGGTCTGAAGTGGATTAGGGCTGTTTTACTCTTTGTGATATGGTAGAAGAGCTATTGAGCCTGGATACCAGTCTTCAGTTTGACATGGAGAACATACAATATAATACTTAATCATTAATTCCTTCCACTGTTAATGCTTTGGAACATATAAAAAATAGTGAATGTGCATGCATCAAAGGCATTAATAACAGAGCAGAACTCAGTTTAGAGAGAAGGTATGAAGTCTGGATTAATAAGGCTTGCTGTGATCCTATGCTCCTTTGTGTTTAGTGTCACATCTCGTGAGGGGCCCCAAATGTCCCTACTATACTCCTGTCAATGTAAATGTAATGTCTCTGCAGAGAAGGATTTCAGAGAACTTTGATGCTGCGAGGTTGCCATCTTTGCTTACGTTCATACTGTTCACAATATAGCCTACCCAGGAAGCCTTTCCATTCTCATCCCTGACTGTCTGTATATTATTCTTCGTCAGTTATACACTGTCTTTTGTGCCAAAAATTAAGACAAGCACCAAAACAATTAAGTAGGTTAACAAGGCGTTAGATTGAAGTATGTGGGACACATATCCTAATCCTACTTTACGGTGGATTCCTACTGCTAAAATAGAGGGATTATTAAGGGTCAACATCTTTCCCCATAATACATTTGTTTTGTGTCCTGGCTGCTTGGATATAAAATCTATCATCTTAACTGGAGCCTTTATGAGCAAAATGCTGTATATTCTGTCTTTGGCTTGGAGGGTGCACAACCACACAAACAAGCATCTGTAACCATTATGTTACTATGCAGTCAGCCTGGTATCTATGATGGCCACCATGGCAACGGTTGTCGAGAGGAGAAACTTTTCAGATTTCTGTACACCCACATAGTACAAATCGAAAAGGCTGCCTACGATGATCCATATCTGCAGTACCAAATACACATTATGCAACACACTCTGACAGCAACTCTGAATCTGTTTCAGGGGTAACATAGGTGGTTCAGCACTGTTCAAACCTGACTGAGACATTTGTGTGTGGGTTTGGTTATTCTCTCTGTATTTGTGTGGGTATGCTCCAGGTTATACAGTTTCAACCACATTAAAAAACTGCATGTTTATTAAAAATACTCCTTTTCAATTTTATTTTTATTTTACCAGGGAAAGAAATCACATTGAGATTACAATCTCTTTTACAAGTGAGCCCTGGCCAAGAAGACAGCACATGAAGGATACACTTTAACTGACAAGAAATAACAGACAAACAAAGGGATGAACTGAAAAAATAAATAAGAAATAAAAACAGAGCACATTTTAAAAACAAGCGCAGACATGTTAATATACTTGATTTAAGTAGGACTTGAATTCAGTATGTGAAATAAAAAACTTCAGTTTTAGCTGATTTTACAAGTCATTCCATGAAGTTGGAGCACTGTTAGCTAAAAGCAGTTTTGCCAAACTCTGTTTTAGTTTGTGGAACATCATACAGTATGTATCTACTTACAATCTACCATTTCATATAATACACAGTAGGGGTAGAGTGCTTTGCATGCGTTCTTTGTGGAGTGTCTGTAAAACACATCTCCATAGTCTAAAACTGACAAAAATGTAGATTCAATCAGCTTCTACTTGATTTTCTGTGTGAAGCAAGAACTGTAATAAAAACCCAGCTTTAATTTCAATTTAGTGAGTAACTGCTCAATATGCAACTTAAAAGACATGTCTTCCTCCAATATAAATCCCAGGTATTTGTATGAGCAAACAAATTATATTGGCCTGCCCTGTAATGTGTGGAGCTGAGGCAGGGAAGGTCCAGGCTTACGAGTTCTAGAAAAAAACATGTATTTAGTTTTCTGATCATTAAGAACTAACTTTAATGCATGTAGATTGAACTGAATATTTTCAAATGCTTTTTGTAGCTTTAAAATTGCCTCAGCAGGTGATTTTGCAGAACAATAGATAATGGTATCATCAGCATATAGGTGTATATTTGCATTCATAACATTTTCACTGAAGTTATTAATATATACTGTAAACAGCAAGGGACCCAGAATAGTGCTCTGTGGTACACCAGAGTTAACAGTAAATTTCTCAGACATGTAGTCATTTAGAAGTACACGTTAATGTCTGTTATTTAAATAGCTACTGACCCAACCTATAGCAGTATCAGAGAGGCCAATGCAAGCCAACCGTGATAATAAGATAGCATGATTGACTGTATCAAAGGCTTTTGTTAAATCAATAAATAATGCAGCACATGATTTACGATCATCTAGTGCACTGATTATGTCATTAAGTACTTTCATAATAGCAATGGCAGTACTATGATTTTTTTCTAAAGCCAGACTGAAAAAGAGAAAAATATTATTACTAACCAGGAACTGTTTTAATTGACGATATATTCCAAAATCTTAGCTATCACTGATAATTTAGAAATTGGACGGTAATTGTCCAATTTAGATGGGTCACCACCTTTCAACATTGGTAAAACCAGAGCAGATTTCCAATCTTCAGGAACAATATTATGTTACAGTGATACGTTTAAAATATGAGTTAATGGGTCAGCAATGATTTCTGCTGCAAGGATTATCGTGGCCCTTCACTTTAAATTTCTTGATTGGTGCATGCTTATTCATGACCTTTAAAAATAATGTATGGAAATACTGCCATGCAGAGTTCACATTGGGTATTAAAAAAAGTTTATCCCAGTCACATGCAAAAAACTTGAATATCAAAGTTCTTAAAACTCCTCTCGTGACCTATGTGCTGATGGTCACTGCTGCTAGTCGTGATCTGTTCATGCAAACTCCTTCCTTTTCACACAGGACTGCTGTTGTTTTCTGAACTGTTCAGAAAGCCTGGACCTCCTCCATCTTTGAGTAATTTGATTGATCTAACATCACTCTCCTACTATCCCTCCAACCTGTGCCCCCGTCGTACTCAGGACTGTGATGAACAGCTATCTTCTTTCTCCTCTGCTCTTCTCCCTGTACACCAAAAGCTGCACCTCCAGTCACCAGTCCGTCAAGCTTCTGATGTTTGCAGACGACACCTCCCTCATCGGACTCATCTCTGATGGAGACGAGTCCGCCTACAGGTGGGAGGCTGGCCACCTGGTGACCTGGTGCAATCAAAACAATCTAGAGCTCAACGCTCTAAAGACAGCGGAGATGGTTGTGGACTTCAGGAAGAACCCAGCCCCACCTGCCCTCATCACCCTCTGTGGCTCCACAATTGACACTGTGGAGTCTTTCCGCTTCCCGGGAACTACCATCACCCAAGACCTCAAGTGGGAGCTGAACATCAGCACACAAGTGTGATGTGGAAACTTAAAACCTTCCGCGTGCACACTGAGAATGGACTTTTCAGGGAAGTAGTAGAAAACTTGTATTGAGTATTTAACTTTTTTTTTTTTTTTAAGATTATTTTTTGGGCTTTTCTGCATTTAATTTGACAGGACAGCTAGGAGAGAAAGGGGCGAGAGAGGGGGAAGACATGCAGGAAATCGTCACAGGTCGGACCCTGGACCTCTGCATCGAGGCATAAACCTCTCAGTATATGTGCGCCTGCTGTACCACTGACCCAACCCGGCCACCTGAGTATTTAACTTTTCTGGATGTGACATAACAGTTCTTCCCGGGTCTCACCAATTTGAACATTTTATATTGGTCCTGTAAATTGCACTTATTATACAGTATAATCCTCCTTTACTTTTTGTTATTGATTTGTTCTTATCTATGGCTAATATTGTACACCAGCTGTCAGAGGATTGCTGATCTATCTTTGAATTATCTCTTTAACAGTCTTATATGCTGAGGCTCTTTGGAGCTTTTCCCTGGTTTAAAATACTTAACACCCTGTCCTTCTTGTTAGAATGGCTTATTATAATCCAAGTTTACCCTCTGGTGGAAGAGTTTGGATTTGTATGCAAAACCATTCTAAAACAAAAACGTGCGTATCATGTGTGTTATCTGGTTTTACCAAGATAGCTTTGTCACTTGCAGGATAGTGAGGATTCACAGTCAATGTTTGCTTTTGTTAAAGTTTTTCGCAGAGGATCTGCATATCTTCGTTAGGTGTTTACATGTTCAGTCAACAGCTCATCATACAGCTGCATGCTTTTTTTTATTAGTTTAGAGTAGATTAGATTAGGTTCAACTTTATTGTCATTGCGTGCAAGTACTGAGACAACAAAATGCAGTTTATCATCCAACCAGAAGTGTAAAAAGCAGTAAAGCGCAGAGTAATGTACCTGTATCAGGGTAAATAATAAAAATATAAATAATAAAGTAGTAGGGGATAGTTAAGAATATTTAAAGATATACTGCATACGGTATGAACAGTATTAACAGTATGAACTGTGCAATATGAATTAGACCTGTTTGAGTCGTGAATCACTCGGATCTTTAACCCAAGTCTTTAAATTGACTCACGTTTCGCGAGTCTCTAGTATCATTAACCCGCAGACAGACAGTCTGAAACATTACAAGCTCGCCTCGGCTCGGCTGGCTCGGCTGGCTCGGCTCGCAGACAACTCATGAGTTGCCGATAACTCACGAGTCCTCGATGACTCGTGAGTCAACTTATGTTTTTTTTTTGTCATCAAAAAACTTTATTATTCAAGTACAGATACACATACACATTTAAAACATGAAATGCATACATACATACATGAAAAAGGGACGCATGGAATTTACATTAAAGAGGTTGTAAGTCATTGTGAATGTTCAGAGTACGGATGGCTGTCTTATTTGTCAGTCCTATTAAAGTTTCAAAATATAACTTCATGTCATTTTTAAATGAATATTCGGTTTTCTTTCAGACCATTTATGGATATAACATTTTCCAAATAAAATTAAAAGATTCTAAATGAAAACATGGCATTTTATCCAAATTAAAAACTTGCCTTGGATGTAGCATACAATACTGACTCAAGTGACTCAAGTGACTCAAGTTACTCAACCCGGATCAGTTAAGTGAGTGACTCAGAATAACCCGAATCCTTAAAAAGAATCGAGTTTGCCAGGCCTAATATGAATAGGCTATATACCTATTAACATGTGCAGAACGTATTTGTAATTAACTTATTTTTTATAATTAAATGGAATGTCATTGATTAAAGTAGTTGCTAACAGAAGTTCCATTGAGTTTCCTCCAGTGTTTCCCCAGTCGCACTGTTCCTGATGGTTCACATTCTTCTGTTGCCAACAGCTGACACAGGTAGGGACAGAGAGTAACTGAATTATCAATCATCAATCATTCCCAAACAAGACTTCAAAACCATTTTTTTTACAAGACATAAATAATACCATACTGTCAGAATGGACTTCAAGGAATGGCAGTTGGTGCCTTTGTTGAAAAGCCAAATAAGAAAAAGGCGAAAAAGAGCAAACCATGTGATCCAATCTCTTTTTGGAGAAAAAAAAAATTAAAAGAGATTATTACTAAGATTTCTGAATTTAAGGATGAGAATCAAAAAAGGGAGTTGATACAATAAAAAATGTGGGAAGAATATGTATCCATAGTCGTACACTATTTTTCCCTTACACTAGCAGTTCCACTCCCTATAGTCACTCCCAAGCCTAACCTGTTTGACCTGTTTGTACCTGTGTGTCAAGAGTGGGTGGGTGAATTCTGTCGCTCGATAATAGATTGAACTGTAGGCTGAGGAGGACAAGGTATTTTCTTGCGCAAAATCGTAGGTAATATAAAATATAAGAAAGCAGTATGTCTTATTGTATTTATTGTCTTTTTTAAACAGCCGGTGGAGAGAAGGAGCAGAAGACCATGAAGGCAGACAGCAAAGAGGACATTGAGTCTCTCATGGAGGACATGGACTACATCCCCGGCCACTTCCACCTGGACCTCAACCTTAACTGTGATCCTGTTGGGCCTGTGAAGCTGAGACTCAGGGACACTTACCTAAAACAGGAGAGCCTGCGAGGCGAGCTAGAGGCTGAAGCTGGATATCTACAGTACGCCGTTCGAAATTTGCTGGGTATGCTGGCTTTTCACCTGGAACACTTGGACACAGCTGAAGAAATATTCAGGTGAGGATACACTGTCATTTATTAATTTATAAAGGAAGAATATTTCAAATATTCATTAAGCAAGAGATCTCGACTAGTGTGTGTTTTTTAAATGTAGCATTCTTTACAATTGAAACACTACACAGGTTGAAATGTGTCTTACTATATATACAGTACTTAAACTCTGTGAGCTGACCAATAACCACCACATAGAGGACCTTCACAGCAGTGGAAAAGGCAGCACAAAAGCACAACCTGACCTTCTGCCAACTATAGTAAAAAACAAAAATCAAGACCATGAGCTCACAGTAATCTTACACACTAGTTGACAGATTTTGAATGGCTGGTCCACAATCGCAGGAAGCTGCATAACAAACATACCATCTCTCTGTCTCTTGTCCTTTCAGAAGCATCTGTAAAGAAGACCCTGGGAACCTCAATGCCTGGGCCAACCTGGGCTACGTGTACGACAAGCTGGGGAGAGAGCTGGATGCAGGCGAGTGTGTGGAGAAAGTTTCCTACCTTATGGGCTTAGACGGTGGCAAGGCCTCTCATGAAGAGACCAGGCTACTGGCGGCCCGCTGCCTGGCTGAGCAGGCTTACATTTATCCCTACGATGTGGAGATGGACAGTGAGGACGACCTGAGAGACAGACTGACGGCAGCATTGACACTATACAACAGAGCCCTGGACTATGGGGGTCAGCTGGTGAGATACATACAGTAATACTAAAAAAAAATCTGTAAATGTTTTTTTATTGTATTTTAGGATTAACATGTAAATTGTAAATGTAAGGAGGAGCATTGAAACAATGACTCATAACCTTCCAGCATTTCATTGGTTGGTATTCCACCATGCACTGTTGGTAATCCTTAGATATATATGATTAATTTATCTTCTATGACTCATTTCACCTGCAAATTTTTACTGAAGTAATAGGATGTGGCTGTGCTCAGACAATTTTTATTTTTCAAACATCTGTTTATTGTTTTCAGTGCATGTACATCATTAGAAGAAAACTTGATGACATACACTGTAAAACATTACAGACCCATTTAGTTATGTCCACTTATTTCTTATTTTTAACTGAATGAGCATATACAAGTTGTGGATTTTGAACTCAACTGTATGAGTTTTTGAAAGTTAAACTTGCATTTATTCATTGGGTCAACTATTTTAAATTTTTGTCAGATATGTAGGTGTTGATTGAACTTGGGTATGTAAGTTATCAGTTGAAAAAAAAGCGTGTGTGTGTGTGTGTGTGTTGCAACAAAAAAAGAGTTGCCTTTTGTCTTCTTTTACGGCAAAGTTAAAGCGTGGACACAATAAATTAATTAAACACCGCAGATAAGTGATGTAGCCTATTCAAATTTCAACTAAAATATAACACGTGTTGTGGCAAACTAGAAAGCACTAGTGCCACCGGCGGAGGGAGTACCTGTCAAAGGCTTGTGAATTGTGAATTTGTAATTTCACTCTTCTCAAATTGAAATGGAAAGTACTTTTCAAAAACATTTAGCTCCGCCCACATTTAGCCCAACCATGATCTGTACTGCAGTCAGGTGCAATTGGTTCATTGGCTGGCCAATTCCCATGATGGAAGGCGATAAATAGAGTTGTGTTAAAATTTGCTGAAAAGTTTGCAGTTTGTTTGAAATACAAATGTAACTTTATGAATTCCGTTTATTAAACGTGTCTGCTTAGAATGTAGTGTTTTGTTGCCTGGTAATTGTCATTGTTGTGCTGGTTTACATTTGTAACCATGAGTTAAGTGACTGTTACTTTTGATAAGAAGAGCAGCGTTGAACTTTGAGCAGTAATAGGCTTCCTTCAGTCAATAGTCGTGTGGCTTCACTAGCGGTCTTTTTATGTCAAGTCACACAAGATCAGTGGCTTAAGAGGAGCTCATATTTTGCACAGGGCCCTGGGGTGGCCCCACCCATGCTGTCTCTGCTATAAATGTGGTTATGTTGTTTTAACTTCAAACTGTGAGTTTTAATAAAGCAGAAAAGTATGTCTGTTCTGCTAGGCAAGGAAGGTTTCTTGCATTATTAAAGAAAATAAATTATTTGTTTTAACTTAAAGTATGAAGTTAAACTAAGTAATAAAAAGTTAAATCAACTGAAAGAACAACTTTAACAAAACTAGAACACTGTAGTTACATCAACCTCATTAACTTTCATTTCTAAGTTGAAACAAAGGCAGTCTTCAAGTTTAGTGAACTTTGATTTTCAAGGCAGCAGGTGAACTTGCATTTCCAAGTTAAACTACCATGAAATGTCTTACAGTGTAGGTTTAAGTTGCCGTTAGATGGTTAAGCTGTAATAAAAACATTTAATACTAGATATCTTTTTTTTTTTTTTTTAAATAAAACACAATAACATCACAGTGGTACAGAGGTAAGAATTAGAAATAACCTATGGCGGAATATTCACCCAGAGTCATACACCAGTCGTTAATGAGTCACTACGTTTGTGCAGTAGGATTGTGTAAACAAATATGATGTTGTAGTCTTAGTCAGGTATGGTTGAAAAGTTACATTTTCTCAAGTAAGAGAGCAAAGGCCACCTTATCTAAGAAAACATGTTTGAGTAGCCCCTAAATGTACATGTCATTTTCTCTAATTTAATATAGTGGCACGCATTCAGGATCCTCACCGCATAGCAAGATGCTCAGAAGATTTATGAATGAATATGAAACTTAGCTTAAAATGACATGGATATGAAACTAAACTAATCAATGCTACACAGGACATGTACCTGAAGACTTAAATATGTATTCCTGCACAACAAATGTCAATTTATGACTATTAGTAAAGCATATTTGTTGTTTTTCAGCTACCAGTAGAGGAAAAACGAAGCTGGTCTTTTAAAATGGCAACCATCTATATAAGGTACAAAACAACACTATCACACGATAACCACTACACCACTTGATGTGTAATGTGTATTAAGTCATTTTCTCCCTGCAGACTGGACCAAATAGTAAAGACCAAAGAGGACTCTGAATACTCCAGACTCCCTCACTACAATAAGGGACTGAAGCTTCTCAAAGAAACACTAGAATCTGAGAAACCACAACACAAAGGTAAATATGTTTCTAAATTATTGTTTCTCTATGAATACATACAACATTTAGAGGCATTAGAGTAGTGCAGCTAAGTGAAACCTGGAAAAAAAAAAAAAACTGATTCAGAGCTCTCCCCTCAGCTCTTGCCTGGTGTTACGTTGGCATCATGTTGGAGAGGAAGGAAGAGTTCACCACTGTGCCCATGTCTGTACATGACTGTGGCTACTCTGCCTCTGATCCACTATCCTGCTATGGAACTGTAAGTAAACTCACACATTTAGGCCTAGTCCACACCTACACTGGTATTTTTTTTTAACGTAGCTTTTTTTTAATACCTGTCCCCTTTTCACCCCATTTGAATGAACCTCTGCATTGTGTCTATCCCCACCAGCAACCTGTTTTAAATTGAAATACACACATTTACAGAAAGAGATATGTTTTAATAATAAGGTCAAGAGATTTCATTTAATTTATTAATATTTCCATATTTTCACCATAACATACAATATGACCTCAGGCCATAAACCTGGCCAGTGATGACGCATTCACCCTGAACCTCCTGGCAAAGGTCTTCTTTCTGTTGGGCAAACATGAGATGGCCACAGGGATCTGCAACATGGCCCTAAACGTGCTCCCAGACCCAGAGCTCAACTGGCAGGCATACTGCACCCGTGCCAAGGTACTGCAGCCGGTCAAGTCAGTACTAAAATCAAGCTGGCAAAACTCAGTCAATTACCATTTGAAATCCCTTTAATGCTTGAGAATTTGCATTCATTTAAACTGTCTGAAAGATGCACAGCATTCACATATTCGTACTGAGCTGGTGTTAACTATAAATGGTTATTTTTGCACTGTATTTGTATTTAGTTTATGTGGCAAAAGTTAAGTTTATACTCCTACTGCATAAAGTGATAATTTCTATACATTTGATAAACGGAGAGGTCTATAGTGCAAGTTTTTCATGTACAGTACCAGTCAAAAGTTAGGACACGCCACTCCCATTCAAGTGAATGAGAAAGCGTGTCCAAAATTTTGACTGGTACTGGACGTTTTCCTTTTAGATCAATATGATGCTCTACGCCAGGGACCTAGAGAAGGCTAAACATGGTCATGGTGGAATCCCAGACCGACAGAAACTAACTGAGGCCAGAAAAGACTTGGACAAGGTCCTGACTGTACGTCCATGTCTGCGGACTCACCTTGAGATGGCACAGGTAACAACACAAACTACTAATGGGCAATATATAGTGATTTTCTACAGCAATAGGGTTTTTTAAATCTATGTCTGTCCCTTTAGGTGTACTACTACATGGGTGTAGATGCACTCCAGGAGAGTCTCTTGGTGGATGAGGGAGCAGTGAACAGCGCGATGGTGAGTCTGTCCCATGCCCTACAGTTTGAGCTGGGTGATAGCTTGCCGGACCTCCACGTGCTCAGAGGACGCTGCCTCCTGCTGAAGGGGGAGGAGCAGAACGCTGCAGACTGCTTCAAACGGGCTGTGGAGTTAGAGAGACCAGGGAGCACAGACACCACAGCCCTGCGCTGCCTCCTACAGGCACTCTTGAATCTGTTCATGCAGGGAGGCCCTGACCCAAGCCTAGCCACCACCCAACTGGAGCTGTGGGTGCAAAAGGCTGAGGAGAGGTACCCTGAGGACATTGTGAAGTCTGAGCTGAGGTGCCTTTACAGGACTCACACAGCAGAGGTCACAGAGTTATCCAGGGCTCTGATCAGGACAGGCAGACTGGACCTAGTGAGGAGGCTTCTGGAAACAGTGGTGCCTAAACAGCTGGTTAAGAAGAGACCAATGGCTCGGTCTTTCTCCTGTACATGAAGCAAATATGTGACTATAGTAGACATACACTCACCTAAAGGATTATTAGGAACACCTGTAAGATTTCTCGTTAATGCAATTATCTAATCAACCAATCACATGGCAGCTGCTTCCAGGTCTAGACAATCTCCTGAACTCCAAACTGAATGTCAGAATGGGAACAAAAGGTGATCTAAGCAACTTTGAGTGTGGCATAGTTGTTGGTGCCAGACAGGCTAGTTTGAGTATTTCACAATCTGCTCAGTTACTGGGATTTTCACACACAACCATTTCTAGGGTTTACAAAGAATGGTCTGAAAAAGGAAAAACATTCAGTATGTGCCAGTCCTCTGGGCAAAAATGCCTTGTTGATGCTAGAGGTCAGAGGAGAATGGGCCGACTGATTCCAGCTGATAGAAGATCAACTTTGACTCGAATAACTCGTTATAACCGAGGTATGCAGCAAAGCATTTGTGAAGCCACAACACAAACAACCTTGAGGCGGATGGGCTACACCAGCAGAAGACCCCACCGGGTACCACTCATCTCCACTAAAAATAGGAAAATGAGGCTACAGTTTGCACAAGCTCACCAAAATTGGACAGTTGAAGACTGTAAAAATGTTGCCTGGTCTGATGAGTCTCGATTTCTGTTGAAACATTCAGATGGTAGAGTCAGAATTTGGCGTAAACAGAATGAGAACATGGATCCGTCATGCCTTGTTACCACTGAGCAGGCTGGTGGTGGTGGTGTACTGGTGTGGGGAATGTTTTTTTGGCACACTTTAGGCCCCTTAATACCAATTGGGCATCATTTAAATGCCACAGCCTACCTGAGCATTGTTTCTGACTATGTCCATCCTGTTATGACCACCATGTACCCATCCTCTGATGGCTACTTCTAGCAGGATAATGCACCATGTCACAAAGCTTGAATCTTTCAAATTGGTTTCTTGAACATGTCAATGAGTTCACTGTTCTAAAATGGCACCCACAGTCACCAGCTCTCAACCCAATAGAACATCTTTGGGATGTGGTGGAACGCGAGCTTTGTGCCCTGGATGTGCATCCCACAAATCAACTGCAAGATGCTATCCTGTCAATATGGGCCAACATTTCTAAACAATGCCTCCAGCGCCTTGTTGAATCAATGCCATGAAGAATTAAGGCAGTTCTGAAGGCGAAAGGTGGAAAACACGGTATTAGTAGGGTGTTCCTAATAATCCTTTAGGTGAGTGTACAGGTGCATGACCTAACCAGAACAGACATGCAGTAATTAATTAACTTCTTGACAGCATTTCACAGACAAAAATGAATGGCAGCGGTATGCTGTATTTTTTTAAAACTGTGATTCTTCTATTATTAACTTGCATGTTTTATTTTTTTTAAAGGAACAACTTTTAGAAAGGTTAGATCTACAGAGAAACCTACAGTTACAGTGTTAAAGCACAGAAGGATATTCCTTTCAAGCTTGCTTTGCGATGCAAAATATGTTAGAAATCTTTGAGTTTCCGTGTAAAATGAGATGACCATGGCCTTTGAGAACATTGCTGAATTGAAAAACAGAGTGGTTGGGTGTATTCATAATAATGAAATGGCTGTGGAAAGGACGCCCTGTTGGCTCTTCCACAGTGGCTGTAGAAATGACACCACAAGTAGTTATTGCTGCATAGTAATATTTAAATCATGTATACCTCTCTTTGAGTGGGATATTTCAGTGCTCTACCACTGTTGACCAGCAGATAGTGGTATACACCATTAGGTTTTGCCTGGTTCATGAAAGGTTCTGTTTTGGGTTATGAATAAAAGACTAGGTTTTTAATCACTTGTCATGTAGTATTTGGTCTGGGTCTAAAGACATTTGACAAATTCAATTAAAAACTGGAATAATTTGATTCAGAACAACAGGAGCCACTGAATGGTTTGAGTATGGATATGCTTTGGCTCTCGCACTCACCTCAGCCACAACTGCAGAATGAATGCATAATGATGGGATGTCTTCCTCTAAACACAAAAATAAATACAGAGAGAGCTGGGGTTATTTGCAGTTTCCATGGATCTTTATTTACCGGTATTCACTACACTTACATTGTAAGTAACAAAAGATGGCTGCAAGATGAAAGAAAACATTCTATCAAAGTCCCGTTCTGACAATTTCACCTCAAACCATCCTAAAATGATGTTGGGTCATTAATGCAGATATTTTTTTGTGGAAGAGCCAACATTTTACATGGCTGTATTGTTAGCAAGCTATGTAACTGATCTACATATGTTACATCATTGCATTGTGCATGTTCTAATCCAGGTGCAACATATCTCTTTGATAGCATGGAAATCCAGACCGAAATCCGAAAGATTAAGGGTCTGGCATTGAGTAATGAAAATGCCCCACCTCGAGGGGCGGCACCAAGCATGCGTTTGAAAATCACACTGCACGCAATTGGATAACGCTACGACCAATCACAACAATACACGGGGTGAGGTATCCAGAGCCCCATACGTTGAGCTACCAGCGGAGCTAACTGGTAGATTAAACTGTCGTCATCTGTTTAGCTCGCCTCTGGCCCGCCTATATCAGATACACCGATGTGATTGGTGCAGCTCGGCTACAATGAGCATCATTACTCAATGCCAGAGTGACTCGCTGAGCAAATTAAAATTGTGCTCTCGGGAGAACTCTGGATTTCCAGGGTATCTCTTTGATAGTCTGTAAAAGAAATTGCTGGGATACCTCTGTTTGCGGTGCCTTTCGTAGCCTTGTTATTCAGGATTGCCATTAGACAGAAATATAGAATCATGGTATGACACCTGTAAAACACTGATTTTATGTCAAAAATAAATTTCTCTGCTGCAAAAGTATATACAGGTGGGTCACCACATACCTTACACCACTAGAGGATCTTTTTTTTAACTTGACATTAATGTAGGTGTCTCCAGTCATATTTTATATTATATGTTGAACCTTATTCCTCTTTTCAGGGTATAGAAGTTATCGAAATATTTTGGTTTGGAAAACTGTGCCAATGGAGAAATATTTCAAATGAAACACATGAAAACGTCATGTAAAAGGAATGTATTTTTCTACAACCAAGGAATTGCAGAAGTCCTACCAGTGAGTCAAAAAACTACCCATGAAAATCATGTGCTGTCTTTTTCACTCTCTTTAAATAGTTACAACATTTCTTTGGAGCTAGTGTCTCACTGCTTTGCCACACCTGTATTAATATAAAAAAACGAGGGAGATGCGCTGTTGTTTTTACATCTATTTGCATAAAGATTCTGGTTCTGCAGCATTGTTAGTGCTTAAGTGCCCAATATTTACTTTCTGTGTGGAGTTTGCATATTAACCCCGTGTTTGCATAGTTTTTTTCCAGTGCTCCAGAGTCCTTCCAGCGCAAAGAAAGAAAATGTTTATTTGAATATACATAATGTGCCACTCCTCATACAAGGCATATTCTTTTCCCAGCTTTGCTAATAAGAAATCAGGTCTTTTCTTTTCATGCCACTTTCTACTTCTACTTTACTACATTTCAGAGGGAATATTGTACTTTTTACTCCATTAAATTAATGTGACAGCTTCAGATACTCGTTACTTTACAAATTAAGACTTTTGAACACAAAATGCATGTAGTTAATAAAATACGATGTTTTTTTTATTATAAATTAAACTGCCCAACAATATGTATACCTACAAGTAAAGCTGAACTGATTAGATGATTAAACACTTTGGTTGACATAACTGTTTTGATCGTTTCCAAAATGTGAGGATTGTTCTGCATTGAGTGGTTTTACTTTTAATACCTTAAGTACAATTTTCCTGATGGTACTTACATTTACTAAAAACAAATTTTAATACAGGACATTTTTTTCTTGTAACAGAGTATTTTTACAGTGTGGTAGTAGTACTTTTACTTAAGTAAATTATCTGAATACTTCTTCCACCACTGCTGAGGACACTTCAGTCCAATAATGCAACAATAATAATAACCATGACAATTGTCTATGGTGGAAGTTGGTAGATCAGTTACTCTCTCTTTTTAAAGAGTGAGGGCTTATCTTACTTAATAGAAGCAAACTACTGTTGTAAAGGTCTCAAGATAATGGATTAGGAGGAGAAAAATCACAACTTTAATTTTAACAGAGAGCATGAGAGTTTTCCTGAACATTACTAAAATACCTACTTGCCCGCGCAAGGCTGTATACATCCGCGGACTCGTTTTTAATTGTAACTTTTTATTTATTTTTTTACAACCTAGTGTGACGACTACCGCGCTACTCTAGCAGAGTGTGTGTGTGCTTTGAGGTTAGGGGACTGGCTAAATAACGTTACTGTAACATTAAAACTGGAGGGCATCAGGTCTGTCGCAGCAACTCAAGCAAGGTAATAACAAGAAGCAAGTTAAAGATAATTCTGTAGCTTCAACATTAATTATATGTGATTGTTCTGCCTCTAACCTAAGATTAGATCATACGTATAATTGTTTCCTTGGTATTGCATTTACACTGGTCAGTCGTGGAATTCATTTGGCCATTCTTAAATTGATTGATTTCATTATTGTTATGGTTTGGACATTTTTGTTGCCTGTTTTGTTTATCTTTGTTGCCTGTATTATTTATTTCTGTATGTTCCCTGTGTTTGTATATTTATTCTGTATATTTATGTTTAGTTATCTCCTTGTTTATTGTGTTTACCCTGTCTTGACTGTGTTCTGTGTATTGTGTATTTTTTGGTTAATTCCTGTGTTCTCTGTTGTGTTGTGTCAAGTTTCTGTGTTTAGTTGATTTCATGTTTTATGTTGGTTGTTCCTGTTTTATTTTGATAGTCTGTTTTCTGTCTTGTCATGTCTAGTTTTACGTTCTTTGTTACCCTGCCCCGCCTTGATGTTTTTCACCTGTTGTATCACCTGTCCCTCATTTGTTTATTACCTCGTGTATTTAACCTCTGTGTTCCCTTTGCCTCTTGTTAGATAGTTTTGTATCCGTTTGTGTCCGTTCCCCTGTCTGCGTGAGTTGGTGTTCCCAGTTCTGCTAGTTTTTAATTCTTTCAGTTTGTTTCAGCCTCGTGCTTTGTTTTGTAGTTTTCCCTCTAAGTTTTTCCTGGTGTTTTCCAGTCTCTTTACTGCCGCTTTTTGTTTTATTAAATCCCTGAGTTCTAACCATCTCCTGCCTCACTCTGCATTTTGCTCCTTTAATCCTGCTCATTGTAACAATTATCTCTGTTTGGGTTAATGTAATATTGCTTTTTGCACTATTCCTTCCCTCTATTTTGAATAATTTTTTGTAAAATTGTAAATTCTATTGTTATACTGTACACTTAACAGTATTTTTTTTTTTTTTTAACAATCATTTCTGTTTTTCTTAATATGTTAAGTGAGTGTTGTACTTGGAGAGCAAAGATTACCCGAGTCAAATATATGCTCCTCTGCATTAAGTTGAGTAGCGTGTTATGTGTAACTATAGATACTGAAATGCCTATTTGAAACATAAATATTGCTTTTGTTTTCAACATTTAACCGTTGTCTGAAATGTATTTATTTCAATTATTTTATTTCATCTTATTTCTACAGGCATGTAACTTGGAACAAGTTCTGTTTCCATGCTCTGAGATGTGTATGTACCTCATGAAATACATTGGTAAGTTAATATTTTTTTATCACATTGATTATCTGGTGCCATATGTACACACATCAACATTAGAGGATTAGTGATTTGGGTGAAATGCAGTGTTTAATTATATCACTTTTATTCTATTGAGTGAGTCTTTATAAGTATATATTTGGTCTTGTGTGTGTATATATAGCCTTGTTAGCAGATTTCCTCCAGTTTTGTCCAACTTTCGTGTTTTGCTGTTAATACAAACTCATCAGTTAAAAATAGTCTTTTGCATTTAAAAAAAAAAGCCTACTCCTGATTATAGCTTGGAAGATGTGTTAGATTCAAGTGCTGAACTGTATTTGGCTATTTTGTATTTGGGGAAATATAGTACACACAACATGTAGGCACTTTGTAAGGATTCCCCCCACAATCAACCAATCATGTACCCATTAGGCATATACTCAGTTATCTTAATGTTTGGTTGTAGTGGTGTCCTAATGTTTTTTTATTCTGGGTATTGTTGGCGTTTTAATGCTGTGAAATTGTGTTGTTTTACAGTTGTAAAATCTTGTTTGTATACTACGGTTACATCTTCCTTTCGACAAAGATGTTAGTCTCTCTCCTGCTGAGGGAGGGACATAGGAAAATTATCTTATAGCCTACTCTGGTACTGCTAAGGACCGGTGTATTGTACCTGTCAAATAGATTACCATTACAAGGCAGTTTGTCATAAAAGTGATGTTTTATTGTTGCATATAACCTCTTTTATGTGCGATTTCAGGTTTCCACAATGAGCCATCCTATGAGACTGAGGATCATCGTGGGTGAAAGGAGCTTTTTTTTCCCCCTCAGGATGACACAATTCATACGAGACGAGCATGGGTCCTCAAGTCCTTGTGCATCTATTTGAACAAAGACCACGAGGAACTTGCGAAGGATTATATGGTGAGTTACGTATATTTGGCAAAGAAGCTGTAAACAGTTGGAAAGAGCACATATTTACTTGTAGGGATATAACGATGCATCATGAATCACTTAAAAATCAATTTCGATCAATCTATCGCGTGCGCGATGAAACGGCCCTAGGGCTTGACTCTTAAAGGTCGGTTACACACTGGCTGCGTCGCGCGTCAGCTGCGTGCAGGCTGCGTGCTGTGTCAGTTTTATATTTCGGCTCCCATGGTAACAGTTTAGAGCTGACACGCATGTCTCAGAAAACGCGTGCATGCTAGAAATAGGACCGATGCCAATTTTTCACGCCACACACAAGCGTGTTGGAAGCGTTTCCAGGCAAAATAGAATAGGAAAAGAGGTTTGTCATTTTGACACAAATGCATATTAATAAATGACATGTTGTTTGAAAGTATCTAGGTTTTGATATTAATGCAGAAATGTAATTTATTTTTAAATTGCTTTTCTAATATTGCACCTGTCAATACAGAACGAAATATTCTGTAGCCTATTTTGCTGTCAATACTGCCAATGTTGTCTTTGCTGTAATCAGATCAGTCTATACATTTGTTTAACATGGTATTTTATCAATGGAAAACATCCATGTGTACAGACAAGGCTAGCAGCAGCGCATCAGACACGTTTCTGGTGTGTAAAGACAGAAAAATCTGACACGCAACAGGCAGAAACGCCACGCGACACAGCCAAATGTAGCCGGCCTTAATATTTAACATACAGCAGGTAACCTTAGCTTGCTTAAACACGGTTAAATGCTGACAGCTAAATGGTCTTTCCTGTGGCTGTATTTCACTGGAAAGGATTCCAACACCGGGACGTATAAAAGTCTGCGGCTAAAGAGAAAGGAGACTTTCTGCGCTTTGAGACACCATAGCCAGAGTTGGATAAGGGACTTGATGTAGCATTTGGGTCCTGCTCCGTAAGCTTGTGTTGCGTTCAATATTATGAAATATCCTTGTTTCTTTTGTCGTTAAAAAAGCAAATGAGTGTTGAAAAATTAAGTTAATTTTAAATAAATCCTTTTAAATGTAACCATATGGCCTTAGCAATAAACAGACCTTTCTTTAATCTTTTAATTTTGTATTTAAGAAAATACTATTTCAGTTGCACATTTGGTGAGAGGACACATCTCTTGTTTTGCACAATTTATATAAAAGGAATGTTTTTCATTCTGTTAAAAAAATCGTGAGGTATCGGGAACTTTAAAATAGTCAATTCGTGAGTTGAGTGTATTGTTACATCCCTACTTGGTGTGATAAATTCAGAGGAGAAATTCATGGTAATAAATTTGAGGTATTTAAGGTGCAGTGTGTAAAAGGAATTTGCGTTTTTTCAGAACAGACTTGGTATAAATGAATTATAATAAGTGTTTTATTAGTGTGTATGTAAGTTTGGACTGACCATTTTAATCTATGTGCAGAGCTGAAATAACGTCATAGCTTCAAGCACACATAAAACATTTTACCCATTACATCCCACAGAACACAGACCTCGAGGCTTCCATGGAGCAAACTGTGATGGGGGTGTATGTCATACTGAAGGAGGGTGCAGAGCCTGAAGATAACCCAGAGGACATCTGTGTCCTGATCGAAGGTGTGGAGGTCCTCAGTGAGCTATAGGAAACATTGGGGACTCCTGTGCTTTGTTATCTGGACTAATATCCTGTCTGAACCTGAGTTGCAGCAGACCTCAAATGCACTTTCAAAGTGATGCAGAAGATTCTCATGAATCTGGATGGGCAGACAATTCCTAAAAAACAAGCTCATGGAGTAAATTTGCTCAAAGTAGAAGTCTACTATGCAGATTTTTTTTTTTTTTTTTTTTAAAGTTTGTTTTTTACCTCCTAGTTTTCACAAGGACTTTTAGTTTGCGCAAATGGACAGACTGTAAAAACGTGAAGCTACACACCAGACCTCAAATGCACTTTTGAAGTGATGCAGAGGATTCTCATGAATCTGGATGGGCAGAGCTCATTGTCCAAAGCACAATTCCCCAAAAAACAAGCTTGTGGAGCAAATGTGCTTAAAGTAAGAAGTCTACAAGTCTATTGTTTTGTTATCCTAGTTTTCACAAGGACTTGGTTTACAAGTTAAAAAATCTTTTAACAGGTCTGAGATATTTCTACTAATGCAAAAACATGTTTGTACTTTTCCAGAAGAAGCTGTTAAGTTTAGAGATGTTCCGATACAATTTTTTTTTCCTTGCCAATTCAATACCCAAACTTGTGTATTGGCCAATACAAAGTATCGATTCCATACCAGTGTTACCAGTGTGTTAAATTTTATTGTTTTAACAGCTGTACTATCAAGGGTGTAAATCTCGGGGGGGGGGGGGTCAGGACCCCCCCCCCCCCCCCCCCCCCCCCCCCCCTCTAAGCCTTGTTCACCCTAAAAGTATCATTAAAACAATGCTGTGTATTGTAAATAACATAATGATGTATACTTAAAATATCTGTAAGTAGTAAAACAATACAAACTCCAAAAAATGCTTTTGAAGTTTAGAAACATTTTCAGTCCCCCCTCCCTTGCCTCACAGTGGTTTGGTCCACTGCATGCTGTACATTAGGAATCGGATCTGCACTCGACTCACTCACATCGGGTAGTGACAGGTAAGTAGGTGGTTCAAGGCTATTTTATTCACATTAAACATCGGATGAAGTTGTTTTCTCAAATAAAAATGATGCTAAGTAATTAATGAATTAGTTATGACAAAAAGCTCGCTATGTTAGTGTAATATAATGTAACGTTAGCTAGCTTGTTTAATAGCTTTTTGGATTGAAATGCACCCACTAGAACTAACGTTACCACACGACGCTGAAGTTGGCATCCGATTCGCAGCTTCCGATTCGGCAGTTAAGGGGAAATTTAAGGGGAACTTAAAACTGTCCGATTCAGCAGGGAAACACGTTTTTTGAACTTCTTACTGTATTTAATGAGTGTTAGTCATTAAGGTAAATTATGAATTATGTCTAAAACACACTTTTAGATTTGTGAAAGCTTTATTGTCTTTATGAGAAAACAATAAAGGGGGATTTCACCGTTTTTATACATGTAGACCACATTAGACCAGGTCCAGATCTAAAACCACAATAGCTAGGCTTGTCAAATCTGGACTACCTTATCCCAGAGAGTCTAAGGAGTCTTAAGAACACAGTTTGAGATTTGTGAAAGCTTTATTCTATTTGTGAAAATGCAATAGAGGGAGATTTTACTGCTTTTTTCACATGTAGACCACATTGGACCAGGTCCAGATCCAAAACCACAATACGTAGACCTGTAAAATCTGGACTACATTATCTCAGAGTCTAAGGAGTCTTAAGAACACAGTTTGAGATTTGTGAAAGCTTTATTCGATTTGTGAAAATGCAATAGAGGGAGATTTTACTGCTTTTTTCACACATAGACCACATTGGACCAGGTCCAGATCTAAAACCACAATACTTAGACCTGTCAAATCTGGACTACCTTATCCCAGAGAGTCTAAGGAGTCTTAAAAACAGTTTGAGATTTGTGAAAGCTTTATTCTATTTGTGAAAATGCAATAGAGGGAGATTTTACTGCTTTTTTCACATGTAGACCACATTGGACCAGGTCCAGATCCAAAACCACAATAGCTGGGCTTGTCAAATCTGGACTACCTTATCCCAGAGAGTCTAAGGAGTCTTAAGAACACAGTTTGAGATTTGTGAAAGCTTTATTCTATTTGTGAAAATGCAATAAAGGGAGATTTTACTGTTTTTTTCACACGTAGACCACATTGGACCAGGTCCAGATCCAAAACCACAATAGCTGGGCTTGTCAAATCTGGACTACCTTATCCCAGAGAGTCTAAGGAGTCTTAAGAACACAGTTTGAGATTTGTGAAAGCTTTATTCTATTTGTGAAAATGCAATAAAGGGAGATTTTACTGTTTTTTTCACACGTAGACCACATTGGACCAGGTCCAGATCCAAAACCACAATAGCTGGGCTTGTCAAATCTGGACTACCTTATCCTAGAGAGTCTAAGGAGTCTTAAGAACACAGTTTGAGATTTGCGAAAGCTTTATTCTATTTGTGAAAATGCAATAGAAGGAGATTTTACTGCTTTTTTCACATGTAGACCACATTGGACCAGGTCCAGATCCAAAACCACAATACGTAGACCTGTAAAATCTGGACTACATTATCTCAGAGAGTCTAAGGAGTCTTAAGAACACAGTTTGAGATTTGTGAAAGCTTTATTCTATTTGTGAAAATGCAATAGAGGGAGATTTTACTGCTTTTTTCACACATAGACCACATTAGACCAGGTCCAGATCCAAAACCACTACACCTAAACTTGTCAAAACTGGACAAGAATTAACCCAGAGAGGCTAAAGAGTCTTAAAAACAGATTTCAGATTAGTAATGCTTTTATTTTATTGCCACAGCATGGCCTTTGCTAATTGACATTTAACGTAGAAGTCCTCGTCTCTCTATGCCATTTCTTATACCCATGAGCAGGTCTTCCTTCTCACTTCAAAAGATAAGTAGAAAAAGTTATTTTTACCCTTTGGAAATCAATCAAAATATCTTCATAGATTTCATAACTGTGAATAAGAACAAAAAAAAAGCTTTTCATAAAAATGTCTTCATTTATAGATAAAATGAAAACCAAGCACACAAATGTCTAATGATGTTGCCTCTAACACAGGCCACAGTGCAAGCTTTGGCTAAGGTGAGGAGGAGGACATTGGCAGAAGCAGTAAGAGAGGTTGAACAGGGCCAGATGGAGGAAAGGTGAGAGAACAACACTTACGTTGAAGGAGAAGGATTTGAAGAGTAAATTAAACCATTGGCAAATCTATGAAGATATTTTGATTGATTTCCAAAGGGTAAAAATAACTTTTTCTACTTTTCTTTTGAAGTGAGAAGGAAGACCTGCTCATGGGTATAAGAAATGGCATAGAGAGACGAGGACTTCTACGTTAAATGTCAATTAGCAAAGGCCATGCTGTGGCAATAAAATAAAAGCATTACTAATCTGAAATCTGTTTTTAAGACTCTTTAGCCTCTCTGGGTTAATTCTTGTCCAGTTTTGACAAGTTTAGGTGTAGTGGTTTTGGATCTGGACCTGGTCCAATGTGGTCTACGTGTGAAAAAAACAGTAAAATATCCCTTTATTGTAGGGCTGCAGCTATCGATTCTTTTTGTAATCGATTGATCTAGCACTTAATCGATCAATCAATCGGATATTTTTTTTAATTTTAATTTTTAAATTTTTTTTTTTTTAACGTTTTTAAACAACCAAAACTAGACCTATATGTAAATATTAGTTATACTTAACCTATTTTTATTAATATATTTGATTATAATGTCACACAGCTCTGTTACACTTATGCTATTAGATCGTTGATCAGCTGTTTAAAGAGAGAGAGAGAGACGCAACAATCAGCTGTTTTTCTGAAGGGATAGTCAGCGCGTCAGCTCAGATCGTGGTCACCACTACGTATTTTCTTGTCTTTGATTTTGGTAGTTGTTGTGTTTGATGTAGTTTCATCGTCCATACGACTCAGTGATTGACTTTTGTCGGTCCTCTTCGTGGAATGGATGATTAAGTTAGACTCCATGTTTTCTGTTGAGATGCTAAAGCACTGACATCGTGCTATTATTGTGCTAAGCTAGTTTGATTTTGCAGTAGGCACACTGTACAGAGTTTTAGTTTTAATTACGTTTGAACTTATTCCAAATTTTGGACCCTTCCTGTGGTCTCCTCCAGCCGGTCTCTTCTCTTAGCCCCTCACTATTTACGCTCTGGCATGTGTCGCCAGCAGCAGACTGAGCCGTCTGGTGAGCGACAGTAGCGGAAACACCGTCCGTCAGCGATATAACGTTAGTAACATTGATTTAAGGAAGCTTCGAGGCAAGTCATTTTGCATCGAGGATTTTTTGTAATCGAATTATTCGAGGAATCGTTTCAGCCCTACTTTATTGCATTTTCACAAATAGTATAAAGCTTTCACGAATCTCAAACTATGTTTTTAAGACTCCTTAGACTCTCTGGGATAATGTAGTCCAGATTTGACAAGCCCAGCTATTGTGGTTTTGGATCTGGACCTGGTCCAATGTGGTCTACGTGTGAAAAAAACAGTAAAATCTTCCTTTATTGCATTTTCACAAATAGAATAAAGCTTTCACAAATCTCAAACTGTGTTCTTAAGACTCCTTAGACTCTCTGGGATAAGGTAGTCCAGATTTGACAGGTCTAAGTATTGTGGTTTTAGATCTGGACCTGGTCCAATGTGGTCTATGTGTGAAAAAAGCAGTAAAAACTCCCTCTATTGCATTTTCACAAATAGAATAAAGCTTTCACAAATCTCAAACTATGTTTTTAAGACTCCTTAGACTCTCTGGGATAAGGTAGTCCAGATTTGACAAGCCCAGCTATTGTGGTTTTGGATCTGGACCTGGTCTAATGTGGTCTACATGTGAAAAAAGCAGTAAAATCTCCCTCTATTGCATTTTCACAAATAGAATAAAGGTTTCACAAATCTCAAACTGTGTTTTTAAGACTCCTTAGACTCTCTGGGATAATGTAGTCCAGATTTGACAAGCCCAGCTATTGTGGTTTTGGATCTGGACCTGGTCTAATGTGGTCTACATGTGAAAAAAGCAGTAAAATCTCCCTCTATTGCATTTTCACAAATAGAATAAAGCTTTCACAAATCTCAAGCTGTGTTTTTAAGAATTCTTAGACTCTCTGGGATAAGGTAGTCCAGATTTGACAAGCCTAGCTATTGTGGTTTTAGATCTGGACCTGGTCTAATGTGGTCTACATGTATAAAAAACGGTGAAATCCCCCTTTATTGTTTTCTCATAAAGACAATAAAGCTTTCACAAATCTAAAAGTGTGTTTTAGACATAATTCATAATTTACCTTAATGACTAACACTCATTAAATACAGTAAGAGGTTCAAAAAACGTGTTTCCCTGCTGAATCGGACAGTTTTAAGTTCCCCTTAAATTTCCCCTTAACTGCCGAATCGGAAGCTGCGAATCGGATGCTAACTTCAGCATCGTCGTTACCACGGCGATAAGCCGTTGTGTGTGTGAACTGATATTAGGGTTAATATTGAAGATCTACAGTTGTGTTTGAAGTGGCTGATCAGTGGGTTTGCTGCAGTTAAATATATAGCCTGTCCCAGACGAAACCTAATATTTATGCGGAGGATGCAAGATCATTTTATAATATGACCGCGTGGTGAACCTATATGAACCTAATTCATATTGATGAGCTTTACTTGTGGCGCACTAATTTACATTATGATCAGCTAATTTAACAAGTGTACAAAAGTATTAATTCTTTATATGGGACACTTTTTGAAAATAAGTCATGTTTTAAGGTATTTTTGTGACTTGCACACATGTCCTCTACGAGCATAATTGTGGCTGTATTTGTGTCCCCTTCAAAAATTGCTCTTCAGAAATGTTATGTTTATTATTTTGTATGCATGTTTGGTCATATAAAATACCTTCTTGTCCTAGGAATGAAAACACTAATTAAACCAGCAAGATTGACATCAGTTCATTCAACAGCACTGACATTACTATAACTGACAAAACTTATGTTATGTCAAGGTGGAATTTTGTTCTACTGAAGTATTTGACCAACGTAGAATAAACTCAAATTGATTTAACTAGGAACAAACATATATTCAACAAGATGTAAATTAGTTGAATGCAAATACTAATATTGCTGTGTTCAAATAACATGATGGTTTGTTTAGATGGAATATAGGTGGCATGATAAAATCATGTTCATCCAATTAATTATTTTTAGTGTAGGCTATTATTTGTCAGGTTGATCAGTGGTGATAAATGATCTGAAGTCTGAAATTTTTTAACATTAAAAGTCAATGTTTTATTTGATTCAGTTTAGGTTGTAGCATTTCCTTGCTGCCTGTGAGGCGGATGCAATTTTTGGCATGAATGAAAGCAACAATAGGCTCCTGCCTCAGGTTGTTGAGCGTGACGTGGATGCAAATCGGCCGCAGGCACGCAAAACTCTGCACAGCCCCACCCGAAATAGAAAATCACAAGAACATGTCTGTTTAAGTTGCTGGGCTACACGCACCCTTAGATGTCAATTCACCTGGGCTTGTGGAGGACGGCTGTTAAGTTTTAGCTTCTAACGTTAAGTGGTGTTTGAGTTGGTGTTCGTGTATGTTTGTAACCATAAGTAAGTGTTATATATATTTTTGTAGAGATAATATTTATTAACGATGTTTAACAACTATTTATGAAGCAATTTATTAGCAATTGTGTATTGAGTGGCAGGCTCTATATCCCTGGATTATGTGTAGCCTGTAGATTGACATTCTCATTATAGTTTAAAGGGCCGGTCTTGAATGTGTAGTATATTCATTCTAAAGTCACTATTATGTTATAAATGCAAAGTAACTATCAGTTTCGGACTGTTTGAATTGTATAACCAATGCCCCAGGCTGTTGTTGCATTTTATTTTGCCAAATCGGTGTGCACAACCTTTTTCAGAGGTTCTCTAAAATAAGGGGGGAGAGATTGTTTTTTCCATTGGCTCTATTGTAGGTGGTAATGTGTTTGTCAACACATATTAAATCAAAACATGATTGACTTATGTGAAGCTCACATAGCTAATAGCTATGAGAGTGAAAACACAGTTAATTGACTGCACATGAACAGAAGAGCAGCAATCTATTTGAACAGGCTGTACCAACAGTAACTGGTAGAAATCAAGAAGATGGAAGATTGGAATTTAAAGACGCTTCTCATTTTCTCATGAACAAGATTTGCAACAAGGTGCTCCAAAGTCTAGTCAGATCATCTGAAGGAGATCAAATTGGTGCAAGAATGACATTTCCAGACATGCGCGCCTACTGAATTAGTGACAAAGACATAAAATAAGATATGAACTTTCTGTAATCTTTTGACCAGTTTATAAGCTTTTTTGCTGAGCTCTGATTTCTGTATTAACAGTTATTGTTCACTGTGTGTGGATAGTCCAACATCCGATGGCAGCACAACCCTTGACAGAGTGGAGCAGTGGTCTCTTTGACTGCTTTGAAGATGTGGCGACTTGTAAGAATTAATATCACAACTTAACAAAATTGTATATATATATATATATATATATATATATATATATATATATATATGGATTAAAGGTCTTCTTTAGTAAGACAACTCTGTTGGTATATCTCCGTGTTTTTCAGGTTGCTATGGTTTCTGGTGCTGCCCTTGCCTTGCCAACACGGTTTCAGAAAGATTTGGAGAGAGCCGTTGTCTCCCGTTATGTGACGTATGCACCCCGGCCATTGCTGCATGTTGTGGGATACCTCTGTTAGTGCCTCCTGCCGTCCTGTCTCTAAGGACTGCCATGCGAAACAGATATGGTATCAAGGTATGATGCATGTAAAGCTGATGCAGACTGGATTTCACACACACGTTTTATGAAAGTGAATCAATGTTGAATTTAAAACATGTTTTTTTCTTTGGTTCTCTGCAGGGTTCTATTTGTAAGGACATTGCAGCTGCCTGTTTCTGCAAGTGGTGCGCCTGGTGTCAGATGTATCGTGAGTTAAAACATCGCAAAAAAACTCCCACTGTCATCGTCATGCAAAATCAAGTCAATGTCCAGCCTGCTCCAGCGATGATGATTCCTGGATACCCGCCCCAAGCTGGTTTTGCGAACCAACCAGGAGTCTTTGTGATGTCATCCTGAGCTCTGTGGCTTCTTGTTTGTGCGTTGTTGTCTTCTGAAGGAAATATTATGCAGCTCAGATCCTGTTAGTGTTTGTTTTGTTACACCAAAGACAAAATGTAAGTGTATATTTATGAGTGAAAACCAAAGTAGAAATCACAGTGATTTGTGTCCCCTTGGCATCAGAGTATGCTGAATCAGTTTCAGTCTATTCATATAAATGACATTTATTGTTCCAAATCCTTTAATTTTAGTTTTTGTTTATTTCCAGCCACCATGGGCATCCAGTCAAGGATGAAGGAGACAATTGTAGTCTTTTAAAATCTTTATTTATAATTAAAGAAATAATAAAGTTGTATTAGGATAGGAACTACAGTACTACTCAGCAACATCACAGTGCAGTTTATCCTAAAGCCCAACAGAGGGCACTAACATTATATGAACACAAATTAAGTTATTCATCCATTGCAATCGTCCTATTTGGTAAAATAAAACACTGACAACTTACGCTAGTAAAGAAATACTACTAAAGATTTCTGCACTAAAATAGACAAAAACTTATATAAAAAGCCACATAAATAGGCTACATACATACACATATTGTAAGTGATGGACATGTGGTAATAAGCATAAACAGCTAGCATCTTGTACAGAGGTTTTTACAGTGCAATCTAAAAATTAAGTAGGCCTATGTACAGTTTCTACATAAATAAATATAACAGCTACAGTAACCTACTTTGATGGAGTCACACACTGCACAAAAGCAGCAACTCGAAGGAACACCACGCTACACACAGAACAAGAACACTGAACATCCCTCAAAGGTGATGGGTTCTAGTTCCATACTCCTATTGCATTTTCATTACTCGCGACAATCCTAGCAGTCCCACGCAGCCACTGACCAAGCGGGAGTGAGAACGGGTCAAATTAATTTCCTTGTTTCTGATATGAAAATCCATGGACGAGATGTGTGTGTGACTCGAACATCTCACGTTTACCAGCAAAAGACCATCAGACCGTCCTGCCAACACGTATATATATATATATATATATATATATATATATATATATATATATATTTTTTTTTTTTTTTTAAATACGTTTATTGATTTGCAAGAAAAAGAATAAAGAAAGAAGAGAGAGGGAAAACAACACCTAACAAAGAACACATAACATACAGAACAGCACATCTTGGATTACAACAATATTCCATGGTCATAGTTAGGATGGATACTATAAACAAAAACATCTAAAAGTAGTAAAGATAAATGAATTTGACATATACAAAATCACATACTCATTTGCACAGTGAGGTTTTATACAATAGCCAATGCCTAGGAGCTCACATTTTTAAGGTAATTCAATATCGGGTCCCATGTTTTATCAAACGTGTCTCCTCTATCTTCATTATAGAATCTCAATCTTTCCAGATGTAAAGTATTTGACAATTCTCCCAGCCACAAATTATATGAAGGCACAGAATCCATTTTCCATACACGTAAAATCAACTTTTTTGCAATCACCATCCCAAATTGAATGGCTCTTCTTTCAAATGTATTGACAGAGGAGAGGACACTAGTGGCCCCCAGAATCGCTACCAAGGGGCTGGGTACCAAATTCATACCAAAAGCCTCAGAAAAATACACTTCCAATATGAATGAAGCTTACTACATGCCCAGAAAGAATGTGCTGGAGTACCTATCTGGGATTTACATCGGTTACAAACTGCTGGGATATCAGGATAACATTTGTGTAACTTTTCCAGCGAATAATAGAGTCTGTGGAGTGTTTTAAACTGTATTAATTAATTCCATATTCAACTCATCTGCCCATGCCCGTTTATACACCTCTGTATTCATCAGAGCTCCATCATGAAGCATTTGAAAGAAAGCAGAGATTGCCCCTCGGGAGCCCAGGTCAAATTTGTTAACTGCCTCAAGAGTATCATGTTTATTTAGAACTTCAAAGTTTGGTATATTTTTTTAAACAAAATCTCTAATCTGCTAAAACCTGAAAAAAACTTGAGGCAGATATTCTATATTTGGCTTGCAGCTGCATAAATGAGGCAACATTTTCTCCAATATACAAATCATTTATGTTTTGAATGCCTTTCTGTTTCCAAGCAGAGAAAGCAATATCATTTAGGCCAGGTATGAAAGCGTGATTTTCACAAATTGGAGTATCAGTATATACACTTGGTGCCTTGATATGGAGTTTTATCTGCTCCCATGTGCGCATAGTGCCATTGATTACAAAGCTGTTACTATAATGTGACTTCCTAACTTTGGTGGGTCTGTTGAGCAAAGCCAGCAAGGAGATCTTGTTACAAAGCAATCGTTCTATGCATAGCCAA
The DNA here is from genome assembly GCA_023566125.1 of Zingel zingel. NCBI lineage: Eukaryota > Metazoa > Chordata > Actinopteri > Perciformes > Percidae > Zingel > Zingel zingel. Next base: position 29,302,526 of record CM042322.1, on the reverse strand, counting down.
GCAGGGCAGGAATAAGAAAAGGAGGGGGAGCCTTTCCTCCACCAAGCAAGTATAGACAGATGAGCCGCCCAGTAATACATTTTAAAATTCGGTAAGGCAAAGCCTCCAGCATTTTTTGGTTTACATAGATGTTTTTTGGAGAGCTTGATGGCTTTGTATTTCCAGCTAAAAGGAGCAATAATTGAATCTAATTGTTTAAAGTAATACTGGGCAATGTAACATGGAAGAGACTGAAAGAGATTTAGGAAACGTGGCAGCGCAATCATCTTAATTGCATTAATCTTACCTACAAGAGAAATAGGAAGAGTCTTCCAAAAATGTATACTTTGTTTAAGTTGCTCAATCTTATTATACCAATTCTTCTGTAGGTCCTCAGGGTCTTTAGTCACAGTTATACCAAGATACGAAAAGTCTTTAACAGCTTTTTTAAAAGGAGTAGAGTGTATAAATGTAATATCAACTTCGTTAGAAATTGGCATCAACTCACTTTTATCCCAGTTAACAGAAAATCTGGAGTCTGCCAACGTTGCTAATTAAAGTCAAAAGATGAGGTATTGAAGCTTGAGGATAAGAAATGAATAAAAGAATGTCTTCCGCATACAGTGAAATATGATGCTCTTGTCCATAAATGTTGATAGGAGATATTAGACGACATCATCTAATACTGACTGCTAGCGGTTCAATAATAATTGAGAACAGGAAAGGGGAGAGGGGACACCCCTGACGAGTTCCACGACTGATTGTAAAAGGGCATGAGATATTATGGTTGGTTATGACAGAGGCGGATGGATGTGAATAGATAAGCTCAATCCACTTCATAAAGGAGGGCCCAAAACCAATTTTTTTAAGTGTAAACAACATATAGGGCCATTCCACCTGATGCACGCTGTGGTGTTTGGTCAGGGTGAATAATAGAACAAATGTGCTCCTTTAATCTATTGGCTAAGACTTTCCCAAGAATTTTCGTTTCGATAGGTAGCAGGGAGATAGGACGATATGAAGAGACCAGGTTAGGATCACGTCCAGGTTTGGGTATAAGTGAAATATTGGCCTTATATAAAGTGGGAGGCAACCTAGAGCTCACCAGTGAGTGATTCAGCATTCGTAGGATAAGTGGGGAAAGTTTATGGCTAAGTACCTTGAAAAATTCGATACAAAAGCCATCTGGTCCTGCTGCCTTATTGTTGGGGAGAGAGGAAATCACGTCTTTTACCTCACTCAAATTGATGTCTGCATCTAGTGAGGAGGATTCTTTTGATAATGTAGGCAGTCCCAGATTTTCGAAAACATTTTCCATAGCCCCTGGATCAGATACACCCTGTGACTGATAGACCTTTTCATAAAAATCAGCAAAACATTCATTAATTCTTTTAGGATCCGTCAGGGGAGTCCCATCATTCCCCTTGATAGAATGTATGGACTTGGACGCCTGAGATTGTCTTAACTGGCAGGCAAGTAAACTTTGGGGTTTATCACCAAACTTGAAATACTTTTGCCTTACTTGGGCCAACAAATGTGAAACATTTTTGGACAATATAGAATTGTACTCATATCGTAATGCTATTAATTGCTGTGGGACTAAGGAGCCTCCAAATGTCCACCAGATTATAAGACTGTATCAGATTATTAAGAGCGATACTGCTCCTCGATGTATTAATTTGAGTGTTGCCGATCAAGGACTGAATCCAAAACGCAATTTAAGTCTCCATCTAAGATTATATTTGTGTTAGACATATTGGATATAGTGTTAAAAAGATTCTGGAAGAAAATGGGATCATCAAAATTTGGGCCATATACATTTATCAAAGTCATAGGTACTGAGTTTAGCTCCCCTTAATAAATATCTACCTCTATCATCAGAAATGGTTTGCATATGTACAAAGGGAGTGTTTCTCTTAATAAGGATTGCCACTCCTCTTGCTTTTGTGCTAAAGTTTGATTTGAAGACGTGATGCCCATGAAGGACATAATACTTTAGCGGCAGATTTTTTAATATGTGTTTCCTGGAGGAAACATATATCGGCTTTGAGTGTATGTATATGAGCATACACTTTTCCAATTTTTAATGGGCTATTCATCCCCCTTACATTCCAACTGACTAGATTAACTCCACCATCACTGTGCTTACTAGGCCCTTTAACATAAATAGTATCTACAATGTAAAATAGATTGTCACCTGACCATGGCAAAGAGGATTGTGCAACAAACGAAAAAAGAGATGTGCTGAAGCATAGAGAACCCTAAACTGAACATATGAACGCACCCCAGTGGGAAAACAAAAACCACGAGCGGTGTTACCATACCCCAAACTGAAATTCAAAGCTAAACATTGGTGCCGAGTTAAGGCCCACTTTAGCATATAACTACTTATCTCCCTACCTACAGTGGAGCAATCCACCTAAAAATGTTCACGAGATAATAAGGCATTTAACCTGACCCAAATTATAATGCAATTGTCGGTCAAAGATCAGTCCATATCACGACCTGATCAAATGTCCGTGTCCCAGTCATGAGCCTCTCGACTCAGGAATTTTTCGGCTTCGACCGGGGTACTGAAGGTGCCAGTGTTGTCGTTATCAGTGACCACAAACCTCGCCGGATGCCTAAAGCCACACCGAATTTTCCTGGCTCTGCACTTCTCCTTGATGTGTTGAAAAGCCATCTGCTTCTTCATGGTTGCTGATGTTAAGTCAGGAAAGATGAATATCGGACGCCCGTCATACTCTAGCGGTGCCTTCTCCCTCGCGAGCCTTAGTACCAGCTCCTTTACCTGGAAGCGGTGCAGCCTGGCGATGATAGCTCTCGGTTTCCCGTCTTTCGCTGGCGCTGCGCTTCGGTGGGCATGGTCCACATCCACGGGATGATTAAAGTGCTCCTTTCCCAGTAGCTCCGGTAGCAACTTGGTGACAAACTCCATTGGCTTGCCGTTCTCGGCTTTCTCTTTTATTCCGATTATATGGATGTTTTGCCTGCGAGAGCGGGACTCCAGGTCATCTAATTTAGCTTGCTGTAGCATGCACTGGGGAGCTAGGCTCTTGTGTCGCCTCTCCAGTTCGTCCAGACGTTTTTCATGCGATTGAACGGCGTCCTCTGTTGTGGACACACGTTCACTAATGGCTGTTAGAGCCGATTTAAGTCTGAAAAGGGACCCATTGAGCTTGTCGAATCGTCCACAGCGGTTTTCATCTTGTGTATTGCTGCTAAAATGTCTTCATTAGTAGCCGGGAGCTTAGCGCTACCAGCAGTAGCACTAGCTGCAATAGCACCTGCCTGTTCGGTGGTGTTCGCGTCGGCATCTTTTTCGACAAAATCTTCTTCACAAGAACTTTTTTTCGGCTCTGAACCCCTTGCCTTTTTTTTTCATTTTCCTGCTGCACAGCATACAACCATTAGTAGTTTATTTAAAGACTTATGGGTGAGATGTAAGCTAGATTGAGGTGGAACTCCCTACAATCACGTCTACTCCACAGCGTGGTCCGCCATCTTCCCCCGTCTATACATTTTAACATCAATGTACACTGTAATGATTTTTCACTATAAAGTCGCTGAAAGCTGCTGCTGTTTCAATCCTGTTGGCTCTCTGCAGCGGGCCGGGCTGCTGCTCCGTTCCCCCGCCGCGACTGACGCGCACGCACACGCACAAACACACACAATCACACACGGAGGATGCAGGAAAAACTGCAGATGAGACGTACAGGATGACCTAAATTGAGGACAGCTATGTGCATTATTGTAAGTGCAATGGTAAGTTAAAGTCCAATAAGTACTTTATCAAACCGTACGAATGTGTGTCCCAGCCCAGGATAGGAAATCAACTAACAATGTAATTACATTAAGATCAACAATTAAGCCACTGACAGTGATTGATATGTTCATATTTGATTCATTAAATAAATGATTATTTTGTGTCTTAAATCCACCAGCCATGTTCATATTATACCAACATTTGCAGCATCCTGAGCCTTTTTGGTAAGGTTACTAGGAAATCTCAGCCCAGAGTAATTAATTAATAGTAGTAATTATTCTCCCCAAAACAAGTTTCCTTTTTATTTTAAAAGAACTCTACAAAAAAATTGCAACTTTTTTTGCAACTTTCACTGACTTCCACAACTTCATTGCAACAAACATACAAAAGACATCGCAACTTTTATCGCAATTTCCCCACGAAATCAAGCATTTTGGGCCGCAGCAATCTCAAAAAAAGGCTGCGAAATCCTGGAGGGACTGCCCTTGTGTGTTTTTTTATGTGTTGTGGTGTGCATTCACCAGTGTTTTTTTGTTGTTGTGGTGCGCGTAGGCTACTCCTAATTTTATCAGTCATCTCATCTCTTATATGCTGTGTCTCTATGATCCTATCCTGTCCTATTCATGGTAGCCTACTCGTGGACATAGTGTAGTAGGGGGACCCGCCTTGATAATCCTGCATATGGGCACTGTGTTGGCTCATTACGCCACTGGGCCTACCTGCTGTACATACAGTTGTTCGGGCGTTTTCAACAATTGTAGTCTATACAGTGATACTTGATCATACAGTTCCAAATATAGCCTATAGCGATCAAAACTTCCATTTATTAACTTATATTTTTTTAAGTTATTTTTTTTAGGCAAAGTAGCCTAGGCTAGTTTTATTAGATATAGGCTATTCTTGTTTTTCAGGTTGATCAGTTGTGATAAATTATCTGAAGTCTAATTTTTGAACATTAAGAGTCAATGTTTTATTTGACTCAGTTTGCTGTTAGTAGGTCCTTACTTTTCGGCATGGATGAAAGCAACAATAGGCAGTATAGCCTATTTTTGCAAAACTCGGCACAGCCCCACCCGAAATAGAAAATCACAATAACATGTCTGTTTAATATCTATGCGTTGCTAGGCCACACACCCTTAGATGTAATTCGCCTGGGCTTGTGGAGAACGGCTGTTAAGTTTTAGCTGCTTACGATAAGTGAAGTTTCAGTTCGTGTTCGTGTGTGTCTGTAACCACAAGTAAGTGTTATATTTATATTTTTGTAGAGATAATATTTACTAACTATGTTTACCAACTATTTATGGAGCAATGTAGCAATTGTATAGCGGGCTCTATATCCCTGGATTATGTGTAGCCTGTAGATTGACATTCTCATTATAGTTTAAAGGGCCGGCCGTCCACACCGAGAACGATGTAACTAAAATGATGTGAGCATCACCTGATCCAAATTGCTGAACTATAACGTTCTCTAGCACGGCTTGTTGAATATTCGATTATGATTAGTCAATCACGGCATTCTACTGTTGGTGAGTAGGCTATAACAGACCGTTGCCGACTGAGAGACTCTGGGGGCGGACCATTTTTAATTTAATAACATCGTTAATTGAAGTAGCCTATCTGTGCTCATATGGAGCTGATCAGTGGATCACAGAGAGGGAGAGAAGGTGGAGGAAACGGGGATCGCTAACAGCGCCAATGGCAACAGTGCAAACAGAGCTGAGTGAGCTCCATGTTGAACTCAATCCCCGGGGCGACCTGGCTATCCCGAGGTGCTCATCAGCGGTAGGTAACCGGGACGACCGGGACGCGAATATGCGTTTCCTAGTTAGAGGGAAGCATGTCCCGCTCTGCTCTGCATTACTCTGCCTCTAAATGGCTTACCTTGCTATTCTGACCAATCCAACAAAAAGGCAACGAGTAGGCTACTAGCGATACCTGGCCTGGGGACGCTGACACAGTGGCGCAACAGATCTCCAGAGCAGGGGCGATCCTAGGATCAGACCTTTGTGGGGGCTCAGCCCCGAATGTGACACTGATATGCAAAAGTGGTAACCCCCCCATGCTAAATCAGTAATTTCCAGAGATGGCAAAAGTACTCACTTCCCGTACTCAAGTAGAAGTACAGATACATGTGTTAAAAAATACTCTGGTAAAAGTAGAAGTACTGATTTAACTTCTTTACTCAAGTAAAAGTAACAAAGTACAGGCTTAGAAATGTACTTAAAGTGTAAAAGTAAAAGTAGCCTTGCGAATGACAACAATTTTTTATGCAAAGCTACCTGGACCACACAAATGTTACTAGAGTGCAAGCTGAGAAACTTCAATGGGGAAAAAAGGCTCTTTTTATGCCATTGTCTACATTTTAAATGGATGTCTGCCAATAGGCCTAAAACATCACATTAAAGGTTATTGTGACAGAGACTGGGACGCCAGGTTAATAAGATTCTGACTGAGTAGCAAGATATGAATTCAGTTGTGATTCTGTGCGAATTCACAGATCCTCTCTCCCATACTACTATGTGCTAACGTTACCACCATGAAGCTGCAATGATTTGCCGCAAATGAATGCCGCTGAATCTGTCGAGTCGTCTTGTAGTGGTGCGTCAAGTGCAATGTACAGTATAGTCCCATCCAATTAGATTGAATTCGGTATTGATGACGCAAAAAATAATAACGGTAACTCCAGTGCAATTATTTGAAACTTGTTAATGAGGACTAGATTAGGACTGTATTTAAAGCTGATTCTGGTTTCCAACTTCACCCCAGGTGTGTCTTTTAAAACACGGACGGAGAAAACTTCTCTCTTTTGATGCTTTATTAAGATCAAGCAACCTAGCTAACAGGTGAACACAAACAATAAAATCACTAGCTAACTTACTTTAAATTTGCAAGAACTATAGACCAATGCAACAACAGGCTTAAATTAACTGACAACATAAGTTATACGACTTACAGTTCTCAAGGACGCACACACACAATCTCAACTGATTATCATCCGGACAGCTAGTCTCTTTTTCTTTTCTCTCACTTTTTTCTCTGTGTGGTGCGCGCGCCCGCTTGCGGTGTGAGGCGTGTGTCCGCACTATTTTCCGACATGCACTCACAATCACTCCTGATAGACGACCTTTTGTACAAAACTAAAGTAACGAGCCAGTTTTCTAAAAAGTAAGGAGTAGAAAGTACCGATATTCATGTTTAAATGTAAGGAGTAAAGTATAAAGTCACCACAAAATAAATAGTCAAAGTTGTAAATCATTAGATACTTCAATAGTAAAGTAAAAATATCTGAAAAATCTACTTGAGTACAGTAATGAAGTATTTGTACTTCGTTACTTCCCATCTCTGGTAATTTCATTAGCCGAAAATCTCTGAGCTAGCTACTGAACAACAACGTCAGCTAACGTTTTTTGACATTATTAACACTATGATGGAACTAAACCTGACACGTTATAAGTCACAGTAATAACCAATTTGACGTAATGTTCTAACATTCAGTAACACTCACTGTTCTAAAGTAATTTGCTCTTGATATACTGTTATATATCAATCTAAGATGAGAAAAGTCTTCATATTTATCAACCAAAAAAGTAAAAAAACTAAACCCCATTATTTATTTAATACAACTTGCATAAGTAATGTTCAATTATCTTATTAAACACAGAACAGTGGAGAGAAAATGTATATTTTGATGCCTAAACCAAAGTCCTGTACTACAGCTATCTTGTGGTATATATAAAGATCCTCTATACTAAACCATCTCTTGTATAGCTAGCAATAGAACACATGTTCCCTCTGGGGAAAGTTGTCTCTTTCAGGGCAATCGTCCCATCGACAACATGATGATACAATATCTTTTTTGTAGGAATATGCAAACAACGAAGAAAAAAATAGGAAGGAAGGAAAAAGGGGAATCTTTGAAAAAGGTTCAAAATTATGAAGGAAAGACCACGAATGGCATGACACCACATGAAGTCAAAGACTTCAACATCAATTACAGAACCCCCAAACTGAATGTGGAAAGCCTTCCTCTGTTACACAGTTTCTTATTTGTCGAAAAATATGAAGTGACAATTCTCACACATAGTGTGACAACTTACCTTACCCTATGATGGGGCAACTTGTCACAAATACACATCTTAACCATTTATAGCTAAAGTGAGATATACAAATATAAAGTCTACACATTTGTGCTCAATAATTTATTATTTATATTTAATATGGAAAATGAGTGACTGTGATGTACTGAGACCGAGAAATTGAAGTAAAAGCAAAAAAGTGTGACAAAAAGTCCTCCCTACTAATGTTTAAAACATCCCCAAAAAATACACAGAAGTACCCCTCAAAATGGAAAATGTCAGCCACGCCAAGCAATGTTTATTTTTGTAATTATGTAGAGTTGTTAGTCCCACTTGTTGAGTTAATGTAATTTAACATTGATGTTTGTTCCCCCTTCCTTTTGAACCACACACACACTTCTACAAATAGATAAAGATAAAGATAAGTAGGGTTTCTGAGACTAAAATTATTGATTTTAACGTTCTCTGTAACACAGCTGCATGGGCATCCTGGGTATTTCTAAACTGAAGTCACCAGTTGGATTGTTTTAGAAACATACTAAGATATACTGGTAATTAAGACATTCTTAGCATCTTAAATATATTGAAATATAAAATTCAAATTGTATGAAAATAATAGATTGTTAAAAAAGAGATCTGTGTTTTTATTGTTCTATAGACACTGTAATTTTCTGTAGAATATGATCTAAGTAATTTGACATGAACAGAAAAGCAGCAATCTATTAGAATAATATTTGAACAGGCTGTACCAACAGTAACTGGTAGAAATTAGGGCTGTCAAAATAACGCGTTAATTTTGATTAATTAATCTGAGAAAAAATGACGCGTTAAAAAAATAACGCAGATTAATCCATTCCATATTGACGTTTGACCCGGAGCCGTTCTAGCCACCATTGGACTGTAAAATGAAGGAGGGAGACGAGAATGTGCTGCCTGGATCATTAATTGGAACATTTACTTTATCTTCTTCCTGCCAACCCTGGGTACCGAAATCTGGTGCCACTGATATGTCTGCGCTGCTCTCTGATGCTCTGAAAAAGATGATACAGGCAACACAAACACCGCTGCATGTGACGCTAGTTAACACTATACTCAACAGCAGCTAACGTTAGCCTACCGCTAGCTAGTAGCTGGATTAAAAACGATTAAAATGCTGACAGCTAACGCTAAACGGTGTAAAGTTTGACTGTGTTTTACTGTAGAGGATTCAACACCGGTATGTAACAATCTGCAGCTGCTGTCGGAAAAAAAAAACAACACAGACGGTGCGTTCACTGAAACTGGTAAACTACAGACTTGTGGTGCATTTGAAGTTATTGTAAAAGTCCATTTCCCATCTGGTGGTTGTTTTTGTTGTTCAACAGCAATTTACTAGTGAAATAAGTTATTGTTATTGTTATACATTATTATTAAATCATTTAATTTTGACCATATGGCCTTACCAATAAACAAGCCGTTCTTTAATGTCACCAACTGTTGTTTAGTACCCTTTTTTTTCTTTTCTTTTTTTACTTTCTTAAAAAGTATCGGGTCAGGCACCGTTAATTATGTATGCGATTAATTTCGATTAATTAATCACAGAGTATGTAATTAATTAGATTACATTTTTAATCGATTGACAGCCCTAGTAGATATCAAGAAGATGGAAGATTTGAATTCAAAGACGCTTCTCATTTTCTCATGAACAAGATTTGCAACAAGGTGCTCCAAAGTCTAGTCAGATCATCTGAAGGAGATCAAATTGGTGCAAGAATGACATTTCCAGATATGCGCGCCTACTGAATTAGTGGCAAAAGACATAAAATAAGATATGAACTTTCTGTAATCTTTTGACCAGTTTATAAGCTTTTTTGCTGAGCTCTGATTTCTGTATTAACAGTTATTGTTCACTGTGTGTGGATAGTCCAACATCCGATGGCAGCACAACCCTTGACAGAGTGGAGCAGTGGTCTCTTTGACTGCTTTGAAGATGTGGCGACTTGTAAGAATCAATATCACAACTTAACAAAATTCTATATATATTTGGATTAAAGGTCTTCTTTAGAAAGACAACTCTGTTGGTGTATCTCCGTGTTTTTCAGGTTGCTATGGTTTCTGGTGCTGCCCTTGCCTTGCCATCACGGTTTCAGAAAGATTTGGAGAGAGCCGTTGTCTCCCGTTATGTGACATATGCACCCCGGCCATTACTGCATGTTGTGGGATACCTCTGTTAGTGCCTCCTGCCGTCCTGTCTCTAAGGACTGCCATGCGAAACAGATATGGTATCAAGGTATGATGCATGTAAAGCTGATGGAGACTGGATTTCACACACATGAAAGTGAATCAATGTTGAATTTAAATCGTTTTTGTCTTTGTCTCTGCAGGGTTCTATTTGTAAGGACATTGCAGCTGCCTGTTTCTGCGAGACGTGCGCCTGGTGTCAGATGCATCGTGAGTTAAAACATCGCAAAAAAACTCCCACTGTCATCGTCATGCAAAATCAAGTCAATGTCCAGATGCAGCCTGCTCCAGCGATGATGATTCCTGGATACCCGCCCCAAGCTGGTTTTGTGAACCAACCAGGAGTCTTTGTGATGTCATCCTGAGCTCTGTGGCTTCTTGTTTGTGTGTTGTTGTCTTCTGAAGGAAATATTATGCAGCTCAGATCCTGCTTGTGTTTGTTTTGTTACACCAAAGACAAAACGTAAGTGTATATTTATGAGTGAAAACCAAAGTAGAAATCACAGTGATCTGTGTCCCCTTGGCATCAGAGTATGCTGAATCTGTTTCAGTCTATTAATAATTATGACATTTATTTTTCCAAATCCCTTAATTTTAGTTTTTGTTTATTTCCAGCCACCATGGGCATCCAGTCAAGGATGAAGGAGACATTTGTAGTCATTTAAAATCTTTATTTATAATTAAAGAAATAATAAAGTTGTATTAGAATAGGAACTACAGTACTACTCAGCAACATCACAGTGCAGTTTATCCTAAAGCCCAACAGAGGGCACTAACATTATATGAACACAAATTAAGTTATTCATCCATTGCAATCCTCCTCTTTGGTAAAATAAAACACTTTGACAACTTATGCTAGTAAAGAACTACTACTAAAGATTTTGCCACTGAAATAGAAAAAAAAATTATAAAAAGCCATACAAATACATATATTCTAAGTGATGGCCATGTGGTCTTAATAAGCATAATAAACAGCATTTTAACTATGTACATTAAGAGATATTTACAGTGCAATCTAAAAATGAAGTATATACAGTTTCTACATAAATAAATATAACAGCTACAGTAACCTACTTTGATGGAGTCACACACTGCACAAAAGCAGCAACTCAAAGGAATACCACTACACACTTCATGGTCAGGCTCCCCAGTATATTTCAGAACTCCTCAGTCCCTACTCCATCTCCAATTGTTTTTAACTGTTCCTCGATTGAGGTTAGTGGGTAAGGGAGATCGTGCCTTTTCTGTGGCAGCTCCAAAGCTTTGGAATAATCTTCCACTTTGTCTCAGACGTTCCCCCTCCATTGATAGTTTTAAAACACATCTCAAGACACATTTGTTTTCAATGGCCTTTGGTTGCTCTTAGAGGTTTTTAGCATTTTAATAATTATTTATTTTTATTCAATTATTTTAAAATTACATGTTGTACTGTATTGTCTTGCTTGTATTGCTATTTTATTTTTATGTGTGTTATTTTATGACTCCTTTTGTTTAGATTTTACTTGTTGTGCCATGCACTTCAATTTGTACAGCACTTTGGTCAACTCTGGTTGTTTTAAACGTGCTATATAAATAAACTTGACTTGACTTGACAACAGACAGAACAAGAACACTGAACCTCCCTCTAAGGCGATGGGTTCCTTGCTGGTTCAGACAGAAACACAATATGCCAATCAGAGAACATATACCTACTGTACATACAGTTGTTCGGGCGTTTTCAACAATTGTAGTCTAATTACAGTGATACTTGATCATACAGTTCCAAATATAGATATACCGGATCAAAACTTAAATTTATATTAATAAATCTTGTTGACTATCGGGTCAAACAATTTTTTTTTTGTATTTTTATCCTAAACCTTGTTAATTTTTTTCAAGTTGGATTCACCAAACTCTCTTTATTGCATGAAAATCAGTCGTTTCAGCCTGATGAATGCCACCTCTTAATGATGAAGTGCTCCTTCATGAGATTAGCCTACATCATAGCGCCCCTAAAATGACTATATAAGCCTACCTGTTACTGTTCTGTCTGTTTCACAAAAATGCTACCAAAGAATAATAGATAAATAACAATAAATAGAAGAATTTCACACTGCAGAGATTTCTTAAAGATGAAATAAAGCTTTTCCACCAAGAAGTTTACAAAACCAAGGGCACAAAATATCCTTTAGAAGTCACTTAAAGTTGTGGTAGGCGATTTGTTTTGGTGTCGTTGGTCAAAAATGTCAGCATAATCTTTCAGCATATTGTAATTCAAGTGTTCTGAGAGAAAACTAGACCTCTGCATCGCCTCTTGGCTCCGTTTTAGGCTTTAGAAAATCTATCCTTTGACGCCAATCACAGGTCATTTCAGAGAGAGAGAGCATTCCTATTGGCTGTTCTCTGTGAGTGAGATTTTGTTTGTTTGTTTTAGTGATGATACTGAATAAATCCACCCATCTTTAAACTGTGACCTTACTTTATAATATACAGTCTTATAAGTGCTATTTTGTAACATATTGTTATAAATTGTTTTAATTTTTAATATTGTAATGTGTCATGGTTGAAATAAGAAAATGATAATTAAATTCTTGTTCTTCACGTTTTTGTAAAACTTTATTTTTTTAAACAGAAAATACACAGTCCAAAGTAATGCATTTCTATATACAAATCTAATAATGTTAGTGAGTTCCACATACTGCACAACACTAGTATCACTCTTCTATCAGTGATAACAAGAGGACCCAAGATATTTATGAAGAGGCTCATGTTGCTACTGACAAGAGAACAGTTTTGTGTTTATAAGGCCTCAACTGTCATTAAATGTCAGAAACTCTTCTCGCCTGATGTGGCAATACCCTTTGACTCCAGCAGTGTGCCAGTTTTGCACTGTGGGCAGTCAGTTCTGTCTGATGACATGGTTTCTACATTAGCAGAGAAGGAGCAGTTCCCACAGACTAGAAGCCGGTCCTCACCGATGTCTGCTGGCAGCTGGAACTCGTGGGTGAGTTTACCGCCGATGTTGCCCGTTTCCTCCTGCACCTGAACACAACGCAGACCCAAACTGGGCATGTTCAGATTCTGCCCACCAATCCCCTGCATCTCTTGGTCAATTACTCTCACCTGTTGATTGAAGACAGCAGTTATTACATGTTCAGGACCTAAAATAAGAATTTGTATATATTTATACTCAACCTTGCTCCTACAATAGACCGCTGTTTTCCTCAGACCAAAATTATTTTCATAAATCAATCTGCAAAGGAAAAAGTATTAACTGTAATTTACCTGTGACAAGGGGCCAAAATTAGACATGTTTTTTTTTTATTAGGGGTCACAAACCAAAATGTTTCGGTACGTTTGCTCTAGTGTGCAGTAATGGATGACTGTCAGACATATTATGTGACCTATAAACCAGAAATTGAATAACCTTATGCATATGGTTTATTTTTTTAAGAATATATACTTGTATGATTCATGAGTCTTTTAATCAGTGGCTTTTCTATATACTGTATAGCTGGGTCACAGATTCATGTCAGAAAAATCTAAATTTTCCTCAAAACATTTGTTTGTGAAAATCAGATAATCACCAGATAATTAAAACATAGCAAAAAACTCCCACTGTCATCGTCATGCAAAATCAAGTCAATGTCCAAATGCAGCCTGCTCCAGCGATGATGATTCCTGGATATCCGCCCCAAGCTGGTTTTGTGAACCAACCAGGAGTCTTTGTGATGTCATCCTGAGCTCTGTGGCTTCTTGTTTGTGCGTTGTTGTCTTCTGAAGGAAATATTATGGAGTCAAAGGGTATTGCCACATCACTGACAAGAGAACAGATTTGTGTTTATAAGGCCTCAACTGTCATTAAATGTCAGAAACTCTTCTCGCCTGATGGATGTTTTTATCCTGTTGACTTTTTCTGTCAAGTTGTCACCAGTAGTTAAATACTGGGTAACGCCTTGCAGTGTGTCTTTAGGGGAGGGCCAATGAATGGATTCAGGTTTTACAGCATTTTTTGTGTTAAGCAGTTGATGGCCCACAAGATGCACAAGATGCCATTCCCAATGCAAGACATTCCAAAAGACTTTTAGTCGTTTTACAGCTTCAGATTCGCCAGGGTGTCCAACTCCATCAGGTAAGACCTTTAAAGTTAGCTAATAAGATGTCTTTATCCTGTTCATCTTTAAACAGTTGTGTGCCAATTGAATGACATGGTATAAAAGTTAACCTATAACATGAAGAGAAGTGGGGTGTCTGCAGATCAAAATGATTGATTTTCACTTTCTTTTTATCAGCCACATGCAACAGTTTTTTACAATATGTATTAACTGTAATGGGGCTCTTACTGGTTAGGAAAAAATGTTCACCGATATGGGGTGTCTGGTCAGGACGGAAGGCAGGGATATCCTTTGAAACGTTTAATATATACTTAAACATATACAGACACACAGGCACTATTCCTTATTCACTATTTCTAACAGTGTAGATGTGGGTCTAAAGGAGGGAAATAAACATAAATGTTATAACTAACATAAGGCAAGGCAGCTTTATTTGTATAGCACATTTCAGCAACAGAGCAATTCAAAGTGTTTTACATAAAACATTAAAGAGCAGTTAGAAAACGATTAATAAAACAAATTAAAACATTTACAAGTAGGTAAAAATGATTTTTAAAAAAACATTTCTTCGACCACAGGTCCTTTTGGCTCCAGTTACTTGTTGTTTTTGTTACCCATTACAAGATTGCGGTAGTTCTACTTTCCACTACGATGTAGCCATCGCTAAAAAGCTAAGTTTAATCTTGGTAAACCTTGCTAAATCCAGGACAGTTCACAATCTTACGGTGGCTCCTAGTAAGAGCGTGCGCCCCATGTAGGTGGAGTCTTTGCAGCGGTCCAGGTTCAAATCTGACCTGCGGCCCTTTGCTGTGTGTCATCCCCACTTTCCTGTCTATCCACTGTCACTATCTAATAAATGGAAAAGCCCCAAAAAATAATCTTAAAAATTATTAATAATAATATTATTATATGATGAGCTTTCTGTAATCTTTTTGCCAGAGTTTGAGTTTTTTGCTGCATTCTGATTTCTGTGCATTAACAGGTCCATTGTTCACTGTGTGTGGCTGAAGTATCCAACATCCGATGGAAGCACAACCCTTAAAAGACTGGAGCAGTGATCTCTGTGACTGCTTTGAAAGCACGAGTACTTGTAAGAATCACGACCACAACTTAAGAAAAAAATATTTTTTGAAAGATTTAGTAAGACAACTCTGTTGGTGTATCTCCGTGTTTTTCAGGTTGCTATGGTTTCTGGTGCTGCCCTTGCCTTGCCTGCACAGTTTCAGAAAGATTTGGAGAGAACCGTTGTCTCCCATTATGTGACATATGCAGCCCTGCCATATTAGCAGCCTTGGGGATACCTCTGTGTGCAGCGCCTCCTGCAGGCCTGTCCTTAAGGGCTGCCATGCGAAATAGATATGGAATCAAGGTATGATTCTTTAAAGGTGATGAATTCTGGATTTCACATGAAAACTTTAATAAAAGGGATGCAATATCGAATTAACAAAAACATTTTCTTTGGTTCTCTGCAGGGTTCTCTCTGTAAGGACATCGCAGTTTCCTGTTTCTGCGGGTGGTGCAACTGGTGTCAGATGCATCGTGAGTTAAGACATCGCGAAAAAACTCCCACTGTCATCAATGTTACAAACGTTACCGTGCAGCAGCCGGCTCCAATGATGATGGCTCCTGTATACCAATATCAGTGAAAACCAAAGATTGAGAGTATGATGATCAATAACTTTCAGTTTCTTAATAGTCATGACAATCTAGTCTAGTCTAATAATTGTTGACTATCGCGTCAAATTATTTTTTGAAGTTTCTGTTGTAACCCTTGTGTTGTCTTTCTGTCGACCACTGTTTTTCGACACTTTTGTCGCTTTCCCCGATGTTGTTGAAGCTTTTCCCGTTTTTTAAGCTTTTTCCGATGTTTTTGTCACTTTTTTCAACGTTAATATATCATTTTTCTCTTCAAATGCAGTAAAATTGAATAAAACACCCAAATTCAATGAAAGTAGTGAACTGATCATTTAATCAGTTAATTCGTTGCAAGTCGGATTCACCAAAGTCTCTTAAGTGCACAAACGTGAAGTAAATTGATCAGTTCATCATGAATGTCACCTGTTGTTTGTGAGATTATATCATAAGCATAATTGACCATGTAAGGCTACCTGATACTGTTGCAGTATGTTTGTGTGAAAGTTTCATTCACAAAAATTAATTTCACACTGCTGAGCTTCAAGTCAGCTTCAAGACAAAAACTTTAGCAGTCAGTAATCATATTAGAGAATCAAAAACTATTAGAAAATATTAATAATACATGTATGTTTCATCATAAGAGTCACAGACATAAAGAGTGAATGGTCTGACATGAAGTCCTATGCTACAAACCATCTTTATAAAGCAAAGCAGTCCATGACTGATATGTGAGGTGGTCAAGAGGATGTGACAACTCCCCCTGTGGATGGAGTCTAACTATCTGTTGAGAATTTTGTTCGTACCGACGAGAAAATTGATAAATGCCACAAAATCCCTCATACGACCCACTTAATAACAAATCTGTTCCTCTGAGTGTTTTCATAACTATGTATAGTGCTATCTAATATTGCTAGTTTTGCAGTTTGCTGGGCCTTCAAATACAACTTTTTGGCCAAGACACAGGAGTCTTCTATGTTCATGAGGCAACACAACAGTCGGCCTTCATTGCCACTAAGTATTTGATATCTTTGATTATTTGATTTGTTTATACCTATTAACTCTTTTGTTCTGTTTAATTACTGTTTGGTCATTTTGTTTGTCATTTAATTGTCTAATTAAATACTTGAATAAAGTTGATTAACGCTTTGGAGGATGACGCTAACATTTTCAATCTGCAGTTTTTTTGTACAGACAGACACAAAAAATCCACATTAAGAGAGCTTATTTGTTTTATTCTATTTTGATATTTAGAAGAAAATAATATATGACAATGGCGATCATTCATATCATTTGTCTTTAATTCATCAATTATCACTGGTTGCTTGCTAAACAAGGAAACACCAAGAGCTGACAGCAGGAAAATATTTTTTCTAAGTAATTTGCATGGTTCTTAATAAGATAGGGGCCTTAAAAGACAAAAAGGATGTGCAGGTTAAAATGTCAATTACTATGTAAATTACAGAAAAGTGAACACCTGTCAGCTAATCAAAATCTAAGAATTATTGGTGACATAAATAAAAAATAAATCACACTATTACACTCCTAGTAAAATCCTAAAGAAAAGTCATAGTATAAGAAAGTCATAAGAAAGTCTTAAAAAGTCATAATAAGTTTATTTAATATAGCACCTTTTACAGACAAAGTCACAAAGTGCGTCACATGATATATTTATTATAGTATAGTATGTCATAAAAAGGCATAGTATAGTACGTCATAAAAAATCATAAAAAAAATTCATGGTATAGTATGTCATAAAAATGTCAAGAAAACTTTTTTTTTTAAAAACGTTATCTCAATGGATGTACCTTTTATGCTGCAACACTTTTAAAAGCAACATCGCTGGGTTTACTTGGTAGAATGTCTCCTTCTCCTCATCCTCTTTTTTTTCAAATTTTTTATTGAATTTTTCAATTTTAACAACAACTGACACCACATATTGAACAAAATAAACACAGCTTAGTGGAACTGAAATGTCACTTCCCACAAGTCCCCTACCCACCCGCAAACCCAATACAGGTCCAAGACGGGGACAGACAATACAGACACATGCACACTGACAGACACACACCAGTTAAGGTCACACAACTTTCAAAATATAACAGTAAAAAAGATAGACAAATTAAAAGCAATAGAAAGGGAAAGATAGACAAAATAAAAAGGTAGAGACAAGAGAAAACATAAAAGGGAGGGTGGGGGCAGCTGATGTTGGTTGCAGCAGTGTAAAAGGAGATCAGTCCTCCAAATAAGGGGACAAGCTGAGGGAATCAACCAGTTCCAGGAAAGGGTTCCAGGTCCCTAGGAATGTCGAGATAGAGCCTTTCAAGGAGGATCTAAGCTTCTCCAGCTTCAGATTGTCAAGCACCTCTTTCATCCAACGGTCGTGTGTAGGGCGGCAGGAAAACTTCCAGTTGAGCAGGATCAGTCTTCGAGCTAGCAGAGATGTAAATGCCAGGGCCCGCCTCAGCGCAACAGGGAGGCCAGCGTCAGGGGAAATGCCAAAAATGGCTGATAAATGGTTAGGGGGGATAATGTGCCCGTAGGCTCTACTTATGGTGTCAAAAATGCTCATCCAAAAAGATGTTAGTTTTGGCAAAACCAGAACATATGAGTATGGTTGGCAGGGGACTGGTTACACCTGTTACAAGCGTCCCAGACAGTGGAGTATATTTGAGACAATTTTGCGTTTGTGTAGTGAACTTTATGAAGGACCTTGCATTGGATTAGGCCATGACGAGCACATATGGAGAAAGAATGGACCATAGCCAGAGCATGGTCCCATTGTTCGTCCTTAATAGTCATACTCATGTCGCCCTCCCACGCAGCTTTTGACAGAGTACGAGGGTTCGCGGAGGCCGATCCTAGTGAATCATACAGTACAGAACCTCTGTGCCAGATTGTGTGATGCCCTCGAAACCTTCCTCCGAGCGAAGCCAAACAGCCAGAGGTTCGATTGCGATGGCGAACAGGAGCGGGGACAGAGGGTAGTCCTGTCTAGTGACAACATGTCATTAGTTTGGACTGAGGCCATTGGGGATGAATATAACAATCTGACCCAGAGGATAAAATTGTTGCCCAGGCCAAACCTATTCATTGCCTCGTATAGGAACCCCCACTCAACCCTGTCGAAGGCCTTTTCGGCATCGAGGGACACCACGATTTCTGGGAAATCATTACTTGACAAGTGGATGATTTTAAGTAGGCGTCTAGTGTTGTGGGAAGATTGTCGGCCAGGCATGAACCATGTCTGATCTAGCGAGATAATGGAGGGCATCACCCGTTGAAGACGGAGTGCAAGAACCTTTGAGAGAATTTTAAGGTCCACATTGAGGAGTGAGATTGGTCTATAGCTGCTGCAAAACAGGGGATATTTTATACTTAAGAATTAGGGAGATAGTGGCCTTCGATAGGGTGCCCGGTAGACGATACTGATGAAAAGCCTCGTTGTACACATCTCTTAGAATTGGCGCGAGGAGAGCGGAAAAAGTTTTATAATACTCTACAGTGAAGCCATCCTGCCCCGGGGATTTGCCGCTCTGTAGGGAGTTAATAGCTCCTTGAACCTCAGCAGTGGTTACAAGGCCACCCAAGTCATTCACAGATTCAATGTCTATTTGGGGGAAGGTTATATCATTAAGCATGCCATCTGCAATGGGAGGGCAGTCAGAGGTATACAGTTCAGCATAGAATTTGGCTAAATATTTTATTAATGTTGACAGGTTCAGTGCGGATCTCGCCTGAGTAAGCTCTAATGGCAGGAATTAGCTGTGAGGTTGCCTCGGCTCTGGCCTGATGAGCCAGAAGCTTCCCAGCTTCATCCTCTCACTCAAAAAAGCACTGTCTAGATTTGAGCAGACAAAGTCTGAGAGATAACTAACTGTATCTTGAGTGTTCATTGCACAGTGGTGTGCCATCTACACATCTACATGGCTTCCCAGTGTCCCCAACTCCCAAAAGCAGCAGAACAGTCCAATATCAAAACAGTATCAGAACAAACAGGCCATCGCAGTCAAACTCTAAACAAACAGAAACATAGCTGAAATATGTTGCTACATCACAACCTCGACTATGTGAGGTCCACAGCGGTCCCGTCCGGTTTAACGAGAGACCATGTTAACTGGCGACCGTCAGCCAAATACGTCTGTTGTTGTCGTAGTGACGACCATAGACAGTATATAAGAATAGACCAACAGATCCCGTTGCTCTGGACGAAGACCAGTGAAGGATATTAGAAGCACTTTTCCGGTGAGCGCTGAGAATCATCTGCAATCATTCCCAATCTTGCAGAGAAGGAGAGCGTAGGTATAAGGAGTTAACATGGACACAGGCTAATTATTGCTAACTAAAATGCTAGTTAACATTAGTAATTAAACTTAAACAGCTAATGTGAGTCGAAATTGCCTGCAAGCTTCTCCTGTACTATACAGTAATTCCTCTACTATGCGACAGTAAGTCCCGTGGTTGAGACACAATCGTTAGCCTATTTTTACAAAAACATCTTTGTCATCACCTTGTGAGGTACAAGGTAATGGAGCCTTTTATACATTGTCATGTTTCTTTAGAAATAAACAATAGACAAATAGTCTTTAAACGCGTCAGATGTAAAGTTATTCGCTGTCAAAGTGACGTCAAAATGAATGGCAGTCAATGGGATGCTAACGGGGGGTGATCGCTGTGTAGCATCAAAATGGCGCCAAAGGAAGTTCGAGCTCTGAAGCGAAGCTTACCCCCTTGGTCCAAATGCAGCCTGCTCCAGCGATGATGATTCCTGGATACCTGCCCCAAGCTGGTTTTGTGAACCAACCGGGAGTCTTTGTGATGTCATCCTGAGCTCTGTGGCTTCTTGTTTGTGTGTTGTTGTCTTCTGAAGGAAATATTATGCAGCTCAGATCCTGCTTGTGTTTGTTTTGTTACACCAAAGACAAAATGTAAGTGTATGTTTATGAGTGAAAACCAAAGTAGAAATCACAGTGATCTGTGTCCCCTTGCCGTCAGAGTATGCTGAATCAGTTTCAGTCTATTAATAATTATGACAACTATTGTTCCAAAGTCCTTGGGAAAATCCCTTAATTTTAGTTTTTGTTTATTTACAGCCACCATGGGCATCCAGTCAAGGATGAAGGAGACATTTGTAGTCCTTTAAAATCTTTATTTATAATTAAATAAATAATAAAGTTGTATTAGAATAGGAACTACAGTACTACTCAGCAACATCACAGTGCAGTTTATCCTAAAGCCCAACAGAGGGCACTAACATTATATGAACACAAATTAAGTTATTCATCCATTGCAATCCTCCTCTTTGGTAAAATAAAACGCTTTGACAACTTATCCTAGTAAAGAACTTCTACTAAAGATATCAGCACTAAAATAGACAAAAAAATTATAAAAAGCCACACAAATACATACATACACATATTCTATGTGATGGCCATGTGGTCTTAATAAGTATAATAAACAGCTAGCATCTTAACTATGTAGATTAAGAGGTTTTTACAGTGCAAACTAAAAATGAAGTATATACAGTTTCTACATAAATAAATATAAAAGCTACAGTAACTACTTTGATGGAGTCACACACTGCATAAAAGCAGCAACTCGAAGGAATACCACACTACACACAGAACAAGAACACTGAACATCCCTCTAAGGTGATGGGTTCTAGGTGGTTCAGACAGAAACACAATGTGCCAATCAGAGAACATATACCTACTCTACATACAGTTGCTCAGGTTTTTCTAATTACAGTGACACTTGATCATACAGTTCCAAATATAGACATACCGGATCAAAACTTCCATTTATATTAATAATACTTGTTGAATATCGGCTCAAACTATTTTAATTTTAGTCTCAAGTTTCCCTGTTTATAAAAGAAGAGAAAATAATTCCTAATTTAAAAACCAAACTCTCTTAATTGCATGAAAATCACTTGTTTCAGCCTGATGAATGCCACCTCTTAATGATGAAGTGCTCCTTCATGAGATTAGCCTACATCATAGCGCCCCTAAAATGTTTATATACTGTAAGCTTACCTGTTACTGTTCTGTCTGTTTGTGGGCAAGTTCTATTCACAAAAATGTTACCAAAGAATAATAGATAAATAACAATAAATAGAAGAATTTCACACTGCAGAGATTTCTTAAAGCTGAAAGAAAGCTTTTCCACCAAGAAGTTTACAAAACCAAGGGCACAAAAAATAATTTAGGTACTTGTATAAAGTCACTATATAAAGTCACTTAAATTTGTGGCAAGCAATTTCATTTGGTGTCGTTGGGCAAAAATGTCAGAATAATCTTTCAGCATATTGTAATTCAAATGTTCTGAGAGAAAACTAGACTTCTTCATCTCCTCTTGGCTCTGTTTTAGGTTTTAGAAAATCTATCCTGTGACACGCAATCACAGGTCATTTCAGAGAGAGAGAGCATTCCTATTGGCTGTTCTCTGCGAGAGCTTTACATTGTGACCTTACTGTATAATATACATAGTCTTATAACTAGGGCTGTCAATCGATTAAACAATTTAATCTAATTAATTACATACTCTGTGATTAATTAATCAAAATTAATCGCATACATAATTAACGGTGCCTGAACCGATACTTTTCAAGAAAGTAAAAAAAGAAAAGAAAAAAAAAAGGCACTAAACAACAATTGGTGACATTAAAGAACGGCTTGTTTATTGCTAAGGCCATATGGTCAAAATTAAATGATTTAATAATAATGTATAACAATAACAATAACTTATTTCACTAGTAAATTGCTGTTGAACGACAAAAACAACCACCAGATGGGTAAAGGACATTTACAATAACTTCAAATGCACCACGAGTCTGTAGTTTACCAGTTTCAGTGAACGCACCGTCTGTGTTGTTTTTTTTCCGACAGCAGCTGCAGATTGTTACATACCGGTGTTGAATCCTCTACAGTAAAACACAGTCAAACTTTACACCGTTTAGCATTAGCGGTCAGCATTTTAAGCTAACGTTAGCTGCTGTCGAGTAACACAAACACCGCACCTGTATCATCTTTTTCAGAGCATCAGAGAGAAGCGCAGACATATCAGTGGCACCAGCTTTTGGTAGCCAGGGTTGGCAGGAAGAAGATTTTTACAAGTAAATGTTCCAATTAATGATCCAGGCAGCACATTCTCGTCTCCCTCCTTCATTTTAGAGTCGAATGGTGGCTAGAACGGCTCTGGGTCAAACGTCAATATGGAATGGATTAATCTGCGTTAACACATTATTTTTTCTCAGATTAATTAATTGAAATTAATGCGTTATTTTGACAGCCATACTTATAAGTGCTAATTTCTGATCGATTGTTAGAAATTGTTTTAATTTTTATCTTGTAATGTGTCATAGTTGAAATAAGAAAATGATAATTAAATTCTTATTCTTTACGTTTTGTAAAACTTTTTTTTTTAAACAGACACTACAAAGTCCAAAGTAATGCATTTTCCTATGCAAATCTAATAATGTTAGTGAGTTACACATTACTGCACAACACTAGTATCACTCTTCTATCAGTGATGACAAGAGGTCCCAAGATATTTATGAAGAGGCTCATGTTGCTACTGACAAGAGAACAGTTTTGTGTTTATAAGGCCTCAACTGTCATTAAATGTCAGAAACTCTTCTCGCCTGATGGATGTTTTTATCCTGTTGACTTTTTCGGTCAAGTTCTTGTCAATCCTGGGAAATACCCTGCAGCGTCTATAGGGGAGAGCCAAAGTCAGATGTAAAAATGCTTTATCTCAGCAGTGGAAGAACTGTGTTTAAATGGAAAGACGTAACATTTTGTATTGAATCTAAATAATAAAACGACAGACGTACTATTCTTAGCATGTAGGCCTACTGTAGTTTTGTTTTCATTTGTTTGTGTCAATGGATTCAGGTTTTACAGCAATCTTTGTGTTAAGCAGTCTGTCAATTACAAGATGCCACTCTCAATCCAAGACATTCTAAAAGACTTTGATTCGTTTTACAGCTTCAGAGTCACCAGGGTGTCCAACTCCATCAGGTAAGACCTTTAAAGTTAGCTAATAAGACTTATTTATCCTGTACATCTTTAAACAGTTGTGTGCCAATTGAATTACATGGTATAAAAGTTAACCTATAACATGAAGAGAAGTGGGGTGTCAGCAGATCAAAATGATTGATTTTCACTTTCTTTTTATCAGCCACATGCAACAGTTTTTTAAAATATGTATTAAACTGTAATGGGGCTCTTACTGGTTAGGAAAAATTGGTCACCGATATGGGGTGTCTAGTCTAGAGATGTTCCGATACCGATACCAGTGTCGGTATCGCCTCCGATACTGCCTAAAACGCTGGTATCGGTATCGGGAAGTACTGGAGTTTATGCACCGATCTGATACCACGTAATAAAGCCCTAAAGAAAATCTACATTAAAGTAGTTTATTTATGTTGTTGTTGTATGTTTACTATATTCTTAAACATATACAGACACACAGGCACTATTCCTTATTCACTATTTGTAACAGTGTAGATGTGGTTCTAAAGGAGGGAAATAAACATCAATGTTATAACTAACATTAACCTCACAATTGAGACTAATACTATTCATAAATACTGAAATAAACAGTGCTAAACTAGCATGTACTACTAAAGACTTAATACAATAAGAATGCCGTTGTACAGGCTACACATACAACATGTCTCAGTTGTTAGCACTTGTGCCTTACAGCAAGTTGGCACTGCAGAGTTGAATCACCGGTCTGGACAGGATACAATAAGATGTGAGCTTTCTGAGTTTGAGTTTTTTGCTGAGCTCTGATTTCTGTGCGTTAACAGGTTCACATTGTTCACTGTGAGTGGCTGAAGTAGTCCAACATCCCATGGAAGCACAACCCTTAAAAGACTGGAGCAGTGGTCTCTTTGACTGCTTTGAAAACGCGAGTACTTGTAAGAATCAAGACCACAACTTAAGAAAAAAATATTTTTTGAAAGGTTTTTTAGTAAGACAACTCTGTTGGTAAATCTCCATGTTTTTCAGTTTGCTATGGTTTCTGGTGCTGCCCTTGCCTTGCCTGCACAGTTTCAGAAAAATTTGGAGAGAACCGTTGTCTCCCATTATGTGACATGGTCGGCCCCGCCATAACGGCCTTAATCTTTGGGATACCTGTGGGTGCGGCGCCTCCTGGAGGCCTGTCCTTAAGGGCTGCCATGCGAACCAGATATGCTATCGAGGTATGATGCTTTTAAAGCTGAAATACTGGATTACACATGAAAACTTTAATAAAAGTGATGCAATGTCAAATTAACAACACATTGTTTTTTGGTTCTCTGCAGGGTACTCTCTGTAGGGACATCGTAATTTCCTGTTTTTGCGGGTGGTGCAACTGGTGTCAGATGCATCGTGAGTTAAGAAATCGCGAAAACACTCCCACTGTTTTCAATGTGCACTATCAAAATGTTACAAACGTGACTGTGCAGCAGCCTGCTCCAATGATGATGGCTCCTATAAACCCTGCTCCAATGATGATGGCTCCTATAAACCCTGCTCCAATGATGATGGCTGCTATAAACCCTGCTCCAATGATGATGGCTCCTGAATTCCCTGCTCCAATGGGTCCTGAACACCCTGCCCAAATGATGATGGGTCCTGAACACCCTGCTCAAATGATGCCTCCTGCATACAAATTAGTGGAAACCAAAGATTGAGAGTATGATGATGATGACTTTCAGTTTCTTAACCTTGCCACAACAACAGGCATCCTCTAAATATCACCAGTGGGATTGTTTTTAGGAGCATACTCTGTGACTTAATAGTGGAATATACTGTTGGATTATATATAAAAAAGTCAGAGTATAGTATGTCTTAAAAATGTCATAAAAAGTCATAAAAGGCATACTATAGTATGCCATGAAAAGTCATGCAATAGTATTCCATAAATAATCATAGTATAGTATGTCATGATAAAGTCATAAAAGACAGTATAGAAAGTCATAGTATATTGTGTCACAGAAAGTCATAAAAGTCATAGTATAGTATGTCGAAAAAAGCCATTGAAAAGTCATAGTATGTTATGTCAAAGTCATAAAAAACTCATAGTTACTATCTCGTGGCCTCGTGGCCTCAAGATACTATCTCGTGGCCACGAGATAGTATCTGGAGGCCACGAGTTACTATCTTGAGGCCACGAGATAGTTATAATTATTTTTTTTGACAAAGTGGGACCAGGGGGGCTCCGTAGTAGAAAAAAAATCATATAAAATACATTTATGGATGTTGAGACATGTGGCTATGGCCTTGTGTTGTCTGTATCTCACCTGATGTGTTTACATCATTTTACAGATGTATGACTTGGATGGAAATAAAAAAAAAACTCCATTCTAGCCTCTGTAACTCTGTGTCAGTAAGGCCTAGAATCACCCTGACACTTGTAACAAAAACTTGAGTGTTTCCTTTCCAATGATATCAGCATGGATTTCAAGCTTTTCTTCAGCCACTTCTGTCTACAACAGTCGAGAACCCTTTTGCAATTATGTAAACACATGATGTAATCTGAAAACTGCTGCCCTGATTAAAAAAACAATGCAACTGATCTCAGCTGTTATTCTGTCTGTAAAGGAGTGGAATGGAAATTTCTAAGTGACCCCAAACTTTTCACCGGTAGTGTATATATTGGAAAAGTGATAACAAAGTCATAAAAAAGTCATAGCATGTTGAAAAAAGTGATAAAAAGTCAGAGGATGTATGTAAAAAAAAAATCTAAGTATGGTGTGTCAAAAAGGCACCATGAAAAAGGCCAGCCCGGACTGGGAATCTAACCTGGGTCAGGGTCTGCAATAATAACTCACTGGTTGGCTATTGGAGCAGTACAAACCACTGAGCCACTGTTCCACCAAAACAGTTTTGTTGAAAACAGTAAGAGTCTAAAAAAATCTATTAAAAAGTCATAGTAGGGTTTGTTGAAAAAAGTTATTAAAAAGTCATAGTATAGTATATCTATCTGAGATTAACTGAAAGAGCCCTGGTAAACTTCCAATTGAAAAACTGGTACTCTGTGCTTTCGTCCAGATAATAAGATGTGAGCTTTCAGTAAACTTTTTGCCAGAGTTTGAGTTTTTTGCTGAGCTCTGATTTCTGTGCGTTAACAGGTTCATTGTTCACTGTGTGTGGCTGAAGTAGTCCAACATCCGATGGCAGCACAACCCTTAAAAGACTGGAGCAGTGGTCTCTGTGACTGCTTTGAAAACTCAAGTAGTTGTAAGAATCAAAACCACAACTTAAGAAAAATTGTATATATTTTTTATTAAAGTGGACACATAATGCAATGGATTTTCTGTAATATCTACAATGTTATAATGACAGATATTCATGTTAAACATTCAAATAATGAGGTAAACACATTTACCTCAGTATTTATTGTTGTTAAATTCTCCCCAAATTCCGACTGCATTACTGCTGAAACATGCCCAATTGGGTAGTATTTAGTTCATAAGCATTTATCTAAAGCATGTAAACATGTCCTAATGCAAACACACAATACAAGTATGAACCTAAAAATGCTTTATAATAGTTCCCCTTTAAAGGTCTTCTTTAGTAAGACAAGTCTTTTGGTGTATCTCCATGTTTTTCAGGTTGCTATGGTTTCTGGTGCTGCCCTTGCCTTGCCTGCACAGTTTCAGGAAGATTTGGAGAGAACCGTTGTCTCCCATTATGTGACATATGCAGCCCTGCCATATTAGCAGCCTTGGGGATACCTCTGTGTGCAGCGCCTCCTGCAGGCCTGTCCTTAAGGGCTGCCATGCGAAATAGATATGGAATCAAGGTATGATTCTTTAAAGGTGATAAATACTGGATTTCACACACTTTACTAAAAGGGATGCAATGTCGAATTAACAAAAAAATAAAAATGTTGCTCTCTGCAGGGTTCTCTCTGTAAGGACATCGCAGTTTCCTGTTTCTGCGGGTGGTGCAACTGGTGTCAGATGCATCGTGAGTTAAGACATCGCAAAAAAAAGAATAAAAAACTATTAGAAAATATGAATAATACAATGAAGTTTCATCATAAGAGTCACATACATAAAGAGTGAATGGTCTGACATGAAGTCCTATGCTACAAACCATCTTTATAAAGCAAAGCAGTCCATGACTGATATGTGAGGTGGTCAAGAGGATGTGACAACTCCCCCTGTGGATGAAGTCTAACTATCTGTTGAGAATTTTGTTTTTCATTTAATTGTCTAATTAAGCACATTATTAAAGTTGATTACCGCTGTTTTCAATCTGCAGTTTTTTTGTACAGACAAGCAGACACATACACATAAAGAATCCACATTTAGAGATCTTATTTGATTTATTTTATTTTGATATTTGGTGTCAAACAATGTGTCTTGCTCTTGACCACTAGAGACATATATATTTCTCATCATCATGTCTTTTTCAAGGGGAAATTAGAGGGGAGGCACCCGCCCCAAGCTGGTTTTGTGAACCAACCAGGAGTCTTTGTGATGTCATCCTGAGCTCTGTGGCTTCTTGTTTGTGCGTTGTTGTCTTCTGAAGGAAATATTATGCAGCTCAGATCCTGTTAGTGTTTGTTTTGTTACACCAAAGACAAAATGTAAGTGTATGTTTATGAGTGAAAACCAAAGTAGAAATCACAGTGATCTGTGTCCCCTTGGCATCAGAGTATGCTGAATCAGTTTCAGTCTATTAATAATTATGACATTTATTGTTCCAAATCCCTTCATTTTAGTTTTTGTTTATTTACAGCCACCATGGACAAGGATGAAGGAGACATTTGTAGTCCTTTAAAATCTTTATTTATAATTAAATAAATAATAAAGTTGTATTAGGATAGGAACTACAGTACTACTCAGCAACATCACAGTGCAGTTTATCCTAAAGCCCAACAGAGGGCACTATGTATTCATATAGTGACACATAGTGAGCAAAAGACAATAGCTAGCATCTTAACTTACATTTAGAATTTTTTACAGTGCAATCTACAAATAAAGCATATACTTACAGTTTCTACATAATAAATATAACAGCTACAGTAACTACTTTGATGGAGTCACACTGCACAAAAGCAGCAACTCGAAGGAACACCACACTACACACAGAACAAGAACACTGAACATCCCTCTAAGGTGATGGGTTCTAGGTGGTTCAGACAGAAACACAATGTGCCAATCAGAGAACATGATGCTGAATGTAGCCTACTGATTCAGTTATTACAGAGGCCTGCACATACCCTTGCTCAGGCATTTTCAATAATTGTAGTCTAGTTACAGTGATACCTAATGATACAGTTCCAAATATAGATTTACCTGATCAAAACTTATTGTTATATTATTAATACTTGATCGGAACAATTTTAATTTTAGTTTCCCTGCTTATAAAAGACAAGAAAAGAATTCCTAATTTTTTTTATTCTTATCCTAAACCTTGCTAAAAAAATTTCAAGATGGAGTAACCAAAGTCTCTTGATTCCACAAAAATCACTCATTTCAACCTATTGAATGCCACCTCTTTGTGATGAAATGCTCCTTCATGAGATTACCCTACATCATACCACCCCTAAAATGACTATATACTGTAAGCCTACCTGTTACTGTTCTGTCTGTTTGTCAGTTTATCTTCTCTTAACTGAGCAGTGGAAGAACAATGGCATGATAATAACTGTCCTGTAATCAAACATACAAAATGGGGATGTTTTCTTTTTGGAACACTTCAACCATATACAGTTTCTGTGTGTAAATGGCAAAGAGTAACATTTTGTATTGAATCTAATAATAAAACGATGGACATGCTATTCTAAGCATGTACTGTAGTTCCGTTTTAATTTCTTTGAATGAATGGATTCAGGTTTTACAGCATTTTTTTGTGTCAAGCAGTTGATGACGCACAAGATGCCATTTATAATCCAAGACATTCCAAAAGACTTTTAGTTGTTTTACAGCTTCAGAGTCGCCAGGGTGTCCAACTCCATCAGGTAAGACTTTACAGTTAGCTAATAAGACATCTTTATCCTGTTCATCTTTAAACAGTTATGTGACAATGTAATGGCATGATGTAAAAGTTAACCTATAAAATGAAGAGAAGTGGGGTTTCTGCAGATCAAAAAGATATATTTTCACTTTCTTTGTGTCAGCCACATGCAACAGTTTTTGTCAGTACGTATTAACCTTGTTACAAAAACAGGCATCGTCTATATATCACAAGTGGGATTGTTTTTAGGAGCATACTGTGTGACTTAATAGTGGGATATACTGTTGGATTATATATAAAAAAGTCAGAGTATAGTATGTCTTAAAAATGTCATAAAAAAGTAAAAGTATAGGATGTCATAAAAAAGTTATAAAAGACATACTATAGTATGCCATAAAAAGTCATGCTATAGTATCCCACAAATAATCATAGTATAGTATGTCATGAAAAAAGTCATAAAAGACAGTATAGAACGTCATAAAAGTCATAGTATAGTATGTTGAGAAAAGCCATTGAAAAGTCATAGTATGTTATGTCGAAGAAAAGTCATAAAAAAGTCATAGTGTATTATATTTAAAAAATTCATAGTATAGTATGTTGTATAAAGCATCATGGAAAGGGCCAACCCGGACTGGGAATCGAACAAGGGTCAGAGTCTGCAGTGATTACCTGCTGGATGTCTGTTGGAGCAGTGCAAATCACTGAGCCACTGTTTCACCAAGGACTATGTCGAAAAAAAGTCAAAGTATAGTATGTTGAAAAAAGTTATAAAATAGTCATAGTATTGTATATCGAAAAAGTCATAGCATAGATTGTTTAAAAAAAGCATAGTATAGTATATCGGAAAAAGGTCATGGTATATATATATATATATATATATATATATATATATATATGTCGAAAAAGTGATAACAAAGTCAAAAAGTGAAAAGGAATGGTATGGTATGTTGAAAAAAGTGATAACAAAGTCATAGTATAGTATGTCGAAGAAAATCCTATTGTAGTATGTGGAAAAAAGTTATAAAATAGTCATAGCACAGTGTTTCGAAAAAATCATAGTATAGTATATAAAAAAAGTGATATCAAAGTCTGTTGTTGAAAAAATTGTATGTTGAAAAAAGTTATAAAAAAGTCATACTATACTATATTGAAAAAAGTGTATAAGTATAGTTTATCAAAAAGTCATAGCATGTGCAAAAAGTGATAAAAACGTAATAGTATAGTATGTCAAAAAAGTGATAAAAAAGTCATAGCATGTCGAAAGAAGGGATAGAAAAGTCATAGTATGTATGTCAGAAAAAGCCATTAAAAAAATCAAAGTATGGTATGTCAAAAAAAGCATCAAGAAAAGGGCCTGGATGTCTATTGGAGCAGTGCAAACCACTGAGCCACTGTTCCACCAAAGAGTTTATGCCATAGCATAGTATGTCGAAAAAAAGCCATTAAAAAGTCATAGTATGTTATGTCGAAGAAAAGTCAAGGTATTGTATGTTGGAAAATGTTATAAAATAGTCATATTATTGTATATCGAAAAAAGTCTGAGTATAGTATATTACAGTATATCAAAAAAAGTCATGAAAAAGTCAAAGTATAGTATGTCGAAAAAAGTGAGAAAAAAGTCATAGTATAGAATGTTGAAAAAAGTCATAGTATAGAATGTTGAATAAAGTCATAGTATAGAATGTTAAAAAAAAATCATAGTATAGTATGTTGGAAAAAAGTCATAGTATACATATGTCGAAAAAAGGACGTATAAAACTAACTTTCTGTCGTATTTGCTGTTCGAGTAGAATTACATGAAGCCGGTAATTTAAAAAAAATCTGGCCCCTCTGGCACCACCTACAGCTTTTAGTGTGATTTGCAAAAATCCACAGCTCCCTGTTCAGATGCACCAATCATGGCCAGGGGGGGTGTCTAACTGTGTGTCAATCACTGCTCATGCACATGCATTCATTCTCAAAAAAAGTCATAGTATATGTCGGAAAAAGCAATAACAGTCATAGTATAGTACGTATATTAAAAATTCATAGTATAGTATGTGGAAAAAAGTGATAAAAAAGTCATAGCATGTCGAAAAAAGGGATAAAAAAAAGTCATAGTATGTATGTAAAAAAATAAAAACATTATAAAGTCATGTGCCTGCCTTGACAAAAAACCTGTTGACAGAATAGTTAATACAGATTGTCAGTAGAGGAGTGTCAAGGAACAACACGGCAGACATATATTCACAGATAATTTCCTCTGATAAACGTTTCTTAACTGTACTGGTTTACAGAAGCAGAAATATATGACAATGGACATCATTCATATCTTGCTTAACAAGGA
Source organism: Zingel zingel (assembly GCA_023566125.1). Lineage (NCBI taxonomy): Eukaryota > Metazoa > Chordata > Actinopteri > Perciformes > Percidae > Zingel > Zingel zingel. The sequence goes on along the minus strand of CM042322.1, from coordinate 29,270,469 downwards.
AACACCAAGAGCTGACAGCAGGAACATATTTTTTTAAAGTAATTTGCATGGTTCTTAATAAGATAGGGGCCTTAAAAGACAAAAAGGATGTGCAGGTTAAAATGTCAATTACTATGTAAATTACAGAAAAGTGAACACCTGTCAGCTAATCAAAATCTAAGAATTATTGGTGACATAAATAAAAAAATAAATCACACTGTTACACTCAAAAAAAAATCCTAGTATAGTATTTTATAAAAAATCCTAAATAAAAATCATAGTATAATAAAGTCTTAAAAAGTCATAATAATAATAAGTTTATTTAATATAGCACCTTTTACAGACAAAGCCACAAAGTGCTTCACATGATATATTTGTTATAGTATAGTATGTCATAAAAAGGCATAGTATAGTAAGTCATAAAAAAATCCTAAAAATAATTCATGGTATAGTATGTCATAAAAATGTTAGGAAAACTTAAAAAACAGACTTTATCTCAATGGATGTACCTTTTATGCTGCAACACTTTTAAAAGCGACATCTCTGGGTTTACTTGGTAGAATGTCTCCTTCTCCTCATCTTCAAAGTACAGCTAGAACATGGAAAAGGGTCAAATGAGGTTATTAGGATTAAAAATGTATTATCATTTTATCTGATTCACGCTACATTTTTATAAAACTGGCCTTTTTGGTAATAAAATATACCTCTCGTCTGACTGCTGTACTCTTGATTCATTGTACTTAATAATACTTCATAATACTTGTGTCTACATAAGTGTGTACATAGTGTGTTGAAAAAGTTACAGTACAGAATGTAAAGATAAATCATAGTAAGTATATATAAAAGAAAAAGTCATAGTATAGTATGTCGAAAATAATCAAAGTATGGTGTGTCAAAAAAAGCTTAATGAAAAGGGCCAGCCCGGACTGGGAATCAAACGTGGGTCAGAGTCTGCAGTGATAATTCACTGGTTGGCTATTGGAGCAGTAAAAACCACTGAGCCACTGTTCCACCAAATAAGTTTTGCTGAAAACAGTAAGAGTCTAAAAATGCCGTTAAAAAGTCATAGTAAGGTTTGTCAAAAATAGTTATTAAAAAGTCATAGTATAGTATTTCTATCTGAGATTAACTGAAAGAGCCCTGGTAAACTTCCCATTGAGCTCTGATTTCTGTGCGTTAACAGGTCCATTGTTCACTGTGTGTGGCTGAAGTAGTCCAACATCCGATGGAAGCACAACCCTTAAAAGACTGGAGCAGTGGTCTCTGTGACTGCTTTGAAAATTCGAGTACTTGTAAGAATCAAGACCACAACTTAAGAAAAATTTTATATTTTGTATTAAAGTGGACACATTATGCTTTTCCGTATTTTCTGTAATATCTGCAATGTTATAATGTCGGATTTTCATGTTAAACATGTCCAAAAAATCATAATAACTAGGTAAACACATTTACCTCAATATTTATTGTTGTTAAATTCTCCCCAATTTCGGGTTGCATTACTGCTGAAACATGCCCAATTGGGTAGCATTTAGTTCAGAAGCATTTATCTACGATTTTTGACGGTAAAAAGTGCTGCTTCGTTCCATTACAATCTAACGTTAGCAAATGCTAACTAATAAGCAGCTGCATGCTAGCACCAGATAGCTGTATGATTTCTCCCCAATTTTGGGTCAGATTACTGCTGGGACATGTCTGGTTGTGTAGTGTTTGGTTTAGAAGCCTTGATTTGTGATTTTTCACAGTACAAAGTCCTGCTATATACTCCGTTACAGTAGCTCCAGCTGCAACTAGTAAAACAAAAGCAGAGCGGAGATTTCAGGAAACACGCTGGGCCTGGCCAATCAGAGCAGACTTGGCTTTCTTGGGAGGGGGGCTTAAAGAGACCGGCGCTCCAACAGAGCGTCTCAGACAGAGGGTGAATACAGGAGCAGCAGTCATGGGCAGTATGAGTAAGATAAAGTGTTTTTTGAACATTAGAGCATGTAAACATGTCCTAGTACAAACACGCAATTCAAGTATGAACCTAAAAATGCTTTATAATAGTTCCCCTTTAAAGGTCTTCTTTAGTAAGACACCTCTGTTGGTGTATCTCCATGTTTTTCAGGTTGCTATGGTTTCTGGTGCTGCCCTTGCCTTGCCTGCACAGTTTCAGGAAGATTTGGAGAGAACCGTTGTCTCCCATTATGTGACATATGCAGCCCTGCCATATTAGCAGCCTTGGGGATACCTCTGTGTGCAGCGCCTCCTGCAGGCCTGTCCTTAAGGGCTGCCATGCGAAATAGATATGGAATCAAGGTATGATTCTTTAAAGGTGATGAATGCTGGATTTCACATGACAACTTTAAAAAAAAGGATGCAATTAACAAAAATAAAACATTCTTTGGTTCTCTGCAGGGTTCTCTCTGTAAGGACATCGCAATTTCCTGTTTCTGCGGGTGGTGCAACTGGTGTCAGATGCATCGTGAGTTAAGACATCGCGAAAAAACTCCCACTGTCATCAATGTTACAAACGTTACCGTGCAGCAGCCGGCTCCAATGATGATGGCTCCTGTATACCAATATCAGTGAAAACCAAAGATTGAGAGTATGATGATCAATAACTTTCAGTTTCTTAATAATCATGACAATTAGTCTAATAATTGTTGACTATCACGTCAAATTAATTTTTGGTTTGTTTAAAAACAATCTAATTTACTGTATATATCCTAAACCTCTCTTATTTTGTTTCTGTGAAGTTCATTCCAAGTCGGATTCACCAAAGTCTCTTAAGTGCACAAACATGAAGTAAATTGATCAGTTCATCATGAATGTCACCTGTTGTTTGTGAGATTATATCATAAGCATAATTGACCATATAAGGCTACCTGATACTGTTGCAGTATGTTTGTGGGAAAGTTTAATTCACAAAAATTAATTTCACACTGCTGAGCTTCAAGTCCTCTTGTCATAAATCACCAGACAAAAACTTTAGCAATCAGTAATCATATTAGAGAATCAAAAACTATTAGAAAATATTAATAATACAATGAGGTTTCATCATAAGAGTCACAGACATAAAGAGTGAATGGTCTGACATGAAGTCCTATGCTACAAACCATCTTTATAAAGCAAAGCAGTCCATGACTGATATGTGAGGTGGTCAAGAGGATGTGACAACTCCCCCTGTGGATGGAGTCTAACTAACTGTTGAGAATTTTGTTCGTACCGACGAGAAAATTGGTAAATGCCACAAAATCCCTCATACGACCCACTTAATAACAAATCTGTTCCTCTGAGTGTTTTTAGGACTAGGTATAGTGTTATCTAACATTGCTAGTTTGCATTTGGCTGTAGTCTTTGCTGGGTCTTCAAATGCAACTTTTTGGCCGAGACACAAGAAATATTCTTCATGATGATGTTCATGAGGCGACACAACAGTTGGCCTTCATCTCCACTAATTATTTGATATCAGTTTGATTTGTTTATACCTATTAAATGTTTTGTTCTGTTTAATTACTGTTTTTCATTTAATTGTCTAATTAAGCACGTTAATAAAGTTGATTACCGCTGTTTTCAATCTGCAGTTTTTTTGTACAGACAAACAGACACATACACACAAACAATCCACATCTGGAGATCTTATTTGATTTATTTTATTTTGATATTTGGTGTCAAACAATGTGTCATGCTCTTGACCACTAGATACATACATATTTCTCATCATGTCTTTTTCAAGGGGAAATTCAGTCTTTTGGGGTTGAAAAGAGAATTTATTGTATTAAAAGGCCCAAGATTTGCAGGTTTTTACATTCCTTGTATTTTCTTTTCTGTTAAAAACTGCTTCCTGAATGATGAACCCTTCACCAGAACAATGAAGCTGGGAGTGCCTGCCTTGACAAAAAACCTGTTGACAGAACAGGAAATACAGGATTGTCAGTAAAGTAGTGTCAAGGAACAATACGGCAGAAATGTATTCACAGATAATTTCCTCTGATAAACGTTTCTTAACTGTACTGGTTTACCGAAGCAGAAATACATAATGGAGATCATTCATATCTCTTTAAATCACTGGTTGCTTGCACACCAAGAGCTGACAGCAGGAAAATATTTGTGCATGGTTAGATAAGACAAAAAGGATGGGCGGTTAAAATGTCAATTACAGAAAAAGTACAAACACCTGTCAGCTAATTGAAATCTAAGAATTATTGGTGACATAAATAAAAAAGAAATCACATTATTACACTCAAAAAATCCTAGTATAGTATTTCATAAAAAAATCCTAAAGAAAAGTCATAGTATAAGAAAGTCTTAAAAAGTCATAATAATAAGTTTATTTGATATAGCACCTTTTACAGACAAAGTCAAAAAGTGCTTCACATGATATCTTTGTTATAGTGTAGTATGTCATAAAAAAATCCTAAAAATAATTCATGGTATAGTATGTCATAAAAATGTCAAGAAAACTTAAAAAACAGACTTTATCTCAATGGATGTACCTTTTATGCTGCAACACTTTTAAAAGCGACATCTCTGGGTTTACTTGATAGAATGTCTCCTTCTCCTCATCTTCAAAGTACAGCTAGAACATGGAAAAGGGTCAAATGAGGTTATTAGGATTAAAAATGTATTATCATTTGATCTGATTCACGCTACATTTTTATAAAACTGGCCTTTTTGGTAATAAAATATACCTCTCGTCTGACTGCTGTACTCTTGATTAATTGTACTTATCAGAAAACAGTATTCTACATAATACTTGTGTCTACATAATATGAAACATAACTAACATAATACATTGCTTAATGTATTCACTTCATCAGAATGTGGCCCTCTATAGTTTGCAAAAACAATACTATTTCTTATACTTGATTATTATAAGTTTAGGGATGCAGAATATAATAGTAAAAATTACACAGTATTATTCCTGACATTTCTAGCACAAAATTATATTTCATGTGCCTTTTGCTTATTCTATTTTATTGGTCATGGAGGGACCAATAATTTAGGAAAAACACACAAACCTGCAAATTTCGTGAGTGGTATTTTCTGTCCTCGTCCCAAGGTGGGAGTTCTTCTCCAAACATGACCGCCAGGTGATCCATGAAACTGAACAAAAATTTAAAAAAAAGAGACGGTCATATCGCAGCTGGGATTCTGATTAAAGAACTCCTGACGTATTTTGTCATATGAAGTATCCCATAGAAATACAACAAATTACCACAAATTTGGGACCAATAGAAGGAGTGAGGTTACCAGTTGTTTTCGCAGAAAGCAGAGATGAAATCAGTCTGCCGGTGTTCAGGATAGAGGAAGAGAACAGGCCAGTGCAGAGAGCGCTGCTCATCCAGGAAGACCTGAGCCCCCGTGACCTCCTGAGAGCTGAGGCCATCCAGGCTCAGCGGTGATAGCGCTGCTGAGGGGCCTTCGTCCTCACTGTCCGAACCGCGTCGACGAGGCTTCGCCGAATGGAGGAGCTTGATGCCTCGATCCTGCGTAAAGCACACAAAAACATATCTGATAATCATTTGAAAAAAAAAATCACGCTCAATGAATATAAAATAAGTTTCAGATTTAACAAATTGTTTCAGGTATAAAACAGTGATTTCCACAGGTCTGATGCTAAACTGAGAGCACGTTGTAGTTTCATTTTCCTCTCAGTTTAAAAAGGAGTTTACCTTTATAGCAGCCAGAATAGCTTCTTTCTCACCATGCAGCTTTTTTTCTTTGATCTTGTTCTTTCTGGCATCTCTCTCTGCTGCTCTCTGAGGCACACAAAACAAACAGGGCTTTGGGCTTGAGGGGAACCAAAACCTCCACCTTAAAAATCACTTGAACTCATTAGTGATTGTACCTTGTGTTTATCTGCTGCTGCTCTCAGCTCCTGCAGCTTCTTGTCAGTGGGATGGACCTTGAGTCCCTCATCACACCACTGGACGGCCTCTGCAAAGTTACGCAGCTCTATACAGCTCTGAGCCCCTGCAGAAACACACACAAGAGATGTATACAGGCTTGTTTTATTGTCATAATTCTAAGCAGCAATGTTACTTTCTCATTATCACCATGTACTTATGCTATTGTAATATTTTAGAATTTCTAACCACATTTATTGTGATATTATAGAACAAGGTATGCTTATATTACATACCTCTAATCAAGGCTTTAAGGTGGTCTGGCTTAATCTTTTTTGCAGCTGCAGCATCGTTCAAGGCAGAGCGCATGTTACCTGTGTGATATAAACCAGAAAAAAAATGAGGATGAAATTAAGCAGGAAACATATGCAGATGTTTTTACAGGGGAAATATTATTCTGTGACATAAGCACTTGGCTGCTCTTCAGCTGAGTAAAGTACTATATTTTATTTCATATTATATTCCTATATTTTAACTGCTACAATCTTATGTCTTATATTCTACTTAGATTTTGCATATGTGACTTTCTTTTTATATGCATTTGTATGAGCATTGTTTAGAGGGAGCCTGAGAACTAAGGAATTCACTGCTAACGACTGCTTCACTGCAATTGTGCATATGACAATAAAGAATTTGAACATATACTTTGTAAACCACCTATTATTTATATGTATAACAAACCTTATGTCTGGTGCAAGCAGTACATGCATGTCTTAAAAAGCTGCTAATGTACCTGTATGGCTGGCATGTAAATAATAAACCTTACCCAGGTGGAAGTGCGCTGCTGCCCGGTTGGTGAGGAGGACAGTGTTGAGGTCCTGGTCTCCACATTTCTTCTTTAACCCTGCTGTGTAGGACAGTATGGCCTTCTCGTAGTTCTTCTCTTTGAAAAACTCATTGCCTTCATCTTTCAGTGTCTTTGCTTGCTCTGGGGAGGAATGATGGGAAAGGAACAGGAATTATTAACCGATTTTCAAGTCTACAAAAGCTTGTTTCACTGACGACAACTGATGTTTCAAAAGCTTGAAGGACTAGTGGCCCACCTACCTTCTGGGGGTCTATCTTCATCATGGATAATGGCCTGGAGACAAGCTAGTTCTGGGTATGTGTGTGGGTCAATCTCTTCAGGGGCTGTCTTCATGAACATGGGTACTTTATTAAACTCCTGAATGACACAAAACAGAGAATCACTGCGGATGGACAGAAAATGTAACGCTACCTCTATCAAAGTATCTTAGTATATTAGCTTGCTGGCTAACAACGACGACGACATTAAAGTTAAAACACAGTTCATTTCCGTATGACTTTCTTTTCTAATGTTGGTATCCGATAGCTTCTACATGTTAGCGTTACCTCTTCCCAGTTGTTTTCACTGAAGCCCTTTTTATATCTCTGGGTCTTGAATTTGTCCATGAACTCGTCCATGCCATCGTCGCTGTCATGTTGCGCCTCACAGGACGCCATTTTTGGATTAAATATGTGTTTGCGCTGTTTTTTTTAAAAGAAATTATCTATTAACTATGACATTAGACTACTGCCTCCAGCATCAGCCGTAAAAACGTTAACTTCTTTTCGCCAAGCTTCTTGTTTACACATGTGCATGGGCGGTAAGACGTGTATAAAGATCCGTGCAGAAACATAGTACCGATATTTTAGTTCCGACGTCGCCTGACCAACAATTACTAATATATTTTATTATCAAAAAACTGCCAGAGATGAAATAGGTATAATACATTTGCTCATGTGCTGTAGAATACTTACGTGCAATTTAAAGGTAATTTGTCTTTACTTGAGTATTTCAATTGGATTTATTTTGTATTGGTAAAATAACGTGATGAAAAAGAGAGTGACATACATAAAAGATAAATAAGATACGTAGACATATTGGACAGTATTTCCATTTTATGCTTCCTTATAAGGAAATATTGTAATTTTTTCAACACCTAATTCAGATAACAGCTAAATGAACTAGTTACTTTTCATACAAACATATTACTTTATTAAATATGATCAACATCATATAAAAGGTCAATATAACTTTGACCAGTAACAATAAAACCATGCTTTTATGTAACAGTACTTATTCATACATACAATTATGAATGCTCATCGTACTTTTTAGGTACGATGAGGAAATAATAGATGAAGGATAGATAGAAATGATAAAAGTCAGTAATTAATTGTACTTTATTTTAATGCTATGCTACTTTATACTTTGACTACATTTAAGAGGGAAATGTGCTTTTTACTGTGATTTATTTGACAGCTAAAAATTAAGTTTATGTACAAAATAATTGAAGAAAATATGACGCATTGTTTTAGCTTAAAAAGGACCCAATTGTATATAAAGTAGTTAAAACTGACTTTTACCGGCAACAATGTCACTTTCGCCAGAATAAATACATTACGTATAACTCTTAATGTACCTAAACTGTACATTACACTTTTTTTATTTTTGACCTTCTACTTCTGTAATTTAACTTGTAATCGAGTATTTACAGTACGTTTTGTTGTTGTTGGTACTTTTGCTTAAATATCAATTACTGGAAAAGGTGTTTTGCTTTCCCCTCACTTTCATGATATGGTTGTATTTACTATATTAACCAAATGCCATCATTGAGTTGTACTATGATGTCAGTTGTATGCTACAGATGCAAATGCATATTGAAACATGACAGCAAATAGTCATTATTTCTGTTCACCAGTCATGTTTTTATTTGCATGGAAACATGAAAAAAACTAAATGTGTATTGCATCATGGTAACCAAATGCTATTTAATATCATAGGGTCCATTATCAAGCTTTTGTTGTTAAAGTAAATTTATGCCTCAGCAACGTCAACCAGTATGTGTAGTCCTCTTTATGGCATAAGACAAACCATATCATACCAGGCTTTTATCTTCTTTCCCCTCCACCTCACTGATACCGATACCTCGCCTCATACACACTTATTACAAAGTACACACACAACCTAAAAAAAACAACCTTTATTACATTCAGAGTTGTTACTCATACAGTTTCCACTCTTCCCAGAAGATCTAACAGTCCATCTTTACTGAGAAACATTGTCTCACCTGTCTGCTGACAGATCACCTCAAATCTGGGGGTTTCCTCCAGAGCTCCCTGTCCTACTACAATAACATACGGGTAGCCCAGTTTGCTGGCATCCTTCAGCCTCTTCCCAATGGTCATCTGTGTACGGTCATCAAGAACAACTTCCCCTCTCAAACGAGGCATGGTCTCTCCCAAAGTGTGAACCAGTTCCTCAGCTAAGACAGCCGCCTCGTCCACCTTGCTGCCCTTCTTCGGTGGTAAAACACACGCCTGGTAAGGCGCGAGGAGGCCTGGCCAGCGGATCCCCTCTTCTGTTGACAACACCTCAATGGCTGCAGCGAGAATACGGGTTACCCCAAGACCATAGCAGCCCATCTCAGCAATACTAGGCTTGTTCTGGGCATTGCTGAAAGTGGCATTGAATATATCAGAGTACTTTTTACCCAGGTAAAAGGTGTGGCCGACCTCTATACCCTTTGACTCCAGCAGTGTGCCAGTTTTGCACTGTGGGCAGTCAGTTCTGTCTGATGACATGGTTTCTACATTAGCAGAGAAGGAGCAGTTCCCACAAACCAGAAGCCGGTCCTCACCGATGTCCGCTGGCAGCTGGAACTCGTGGGAGAGTTTACCGCCGATGTTGCCCGTGTCCGCCTGCACCTGAACGCAACGCAGACCCAGTCGGACGAAGAGCCTGGTGTATGCCTGGCACACAGATTCATAGGTCTCGTAAGCTGCTTCTTCACTCACATCAAATGAGTACATGTCCTTCATGTAGAACTCCCTCCCTCGAAGCAGACCAAACTTCGGCTTTGGTTCATCTCTGAATTTGCGGGTGATCTGTTTTAAAAATAAATAAGTCATGATGTGAAAATTGCAGCTCATTACAACAAATACACTGGTGGCAACAGGATGAATAGCTACCTGATAAAGGAGCAGAGGGAGCTGTCTGTAGGAGAGAGTCGTCTGGTGAGTGACCAGAGTCGTCACTGCCTCTTCATGTGTGGGACCCAAGCAGTAGTCGGCTCCGTGGCGGTCTTTCAATCGGAACAGCTCCTTTCCCATCAAGTCCCAGCGCTCACTGGTTTTCCAGAGATCAGCTGAGCACAAACTGGGCATGTCCAGCTTCTGCCCACCGATCCCCTGCATCTCTTGGTCAATTACTCTCACCTGTTGATTGAAGACAGCAGTTATTACATGTTAAGGACCAAAATGAGAATGTGTATACATTTATACTCAACCTTGCTCCTCCAATAGACTTTGCCAATTATTTGAATAAATCAATCTGCAAGGGGCCAAAATTAGACATGGCTATTTTTTTATGGGGTCACAAACCAAAAAGGTTGGGAACGTTTGCTCTAGTGTGCAGTCATGGATTACTGTCAGACATATTATGTGACCTATACACCAGAAACTGAATAACCTTATGCATATGGTTTCTTTTTTGAGAATATATACTTGTATGATTCATGAGTCTTTGAATCAGTCTTTTCTTTATATAGCTGGGTCACAGATTCATGTCAGAAAAATAAATGTTCCTTTTTTGTGGAAATCACGCAACCAGATAATTTCTTTAACAAAAACTAGTTTCACCAGCTTCTCCATGGAGCGGACGGTGGCAGGTAGATAGTAGTAACAACCGGGGTTGGACGGATGGATGAGCCCAGCCTGCTGCATGAGCCTTTGACTCTTACAAGTCATCTCTCCCTGCAGCCGGCTGTCCTGCCCCACATCACGCAGGTTTGAAGGCTGGTAGAGGCGGGACACCAGGAGTGTGGGCTTGATTCGTCTAGAGTTGGTGGAGGCAGGAACAGTGGCATGCTCAGCACAACCTGAATGGTTCCTCCGGGGAAGTACTGAGGTTCTGTGGAACCGCTGGAAGACTCTCTGCCAGATCAGATTCATTATGGGCTCTATGGTAAATCCAGACATTTTAGATGAGACAAATCCATTAGAGCTGAAGCAATAGTCAATTCACACAGAATAAATAAGCAATAGGGACATGTTTTTATTGCATATTTCAATTGCCCTTTTAGATGTACTGATCCAATACACTACAAAAAAGTCAAACGTATCTAAGCTATAATAAAGCTATACTAGCTGCTATAAAAACGATCAGTAACGGTATTGGCGGCAAAAAAAACCTGGGTCGGGTTGCATCTCTAATAAGCAATATCTTGATTATTGATTAATCGTTTGAGTAATTTTTCCAGTTTGGATCACACAAAACAAGACAATTTGAGGACCTCATCTTGGGCTTAGAGTAATTATTGTTATTACATAACATTACATTACATGTCATTTAGCCAACGCTTTTACCCGAAGCGACTTACAGTTGCTATATATTAGGGGTGCAAGATATATTGCCTCAATATCGTTATCGCAATATCACGTTGCGTAATATTACATCAAAAGTGTCGCAATAAGTATGCAATATTTAGTTTGTTTGTGGAGCGCTGCGTCCCGTCCGTTGACTGTGTGGCTTAATTGTGTTTGATTTAGAGCCCGCTTGAAACGCTATAATGATCATGTTTCATTGGCCAGTTACTGTGCCACTTGCACATGTTAGTACACGTCAGCGCACTAGTCCAGTACGTGACAAACCCTATGGAGCGTACCACGTGTGTGCATATTTTGACAGAGTAACCGTGGAAGTTAAGAACTAGATAGTGACAACAAAACGGAATCAGAGAAGCGAAAGAAAAGTTATGTCCTGTTCTCTTTATTTATATATTTATTTGATACTGCACAACCAGTAAAACATGTTCGTTATTTATTTATTCATGTTGTACCAGTCCAATATGACAGTAAGTTGAAATAAACTTGTGTTATAAGAACACTTGTTTAATTTGTTATGAATCTATTTTGATGCGTTTTCCCATAACTTTTGTAATTTTACATATGTTTAAAAATATTTAAATTAATATCGATATCGCAATAT